>PVLD010003352.1:0-144390 GCA_004027595.1 Dinomys branickii | reverse complement strand
CCCACGTCTCGCCCCGGCAGCCTGGTCCGCCCTACCACATCTCCCCCGGCATCTCAGAGAAATACGCCCAGTTTAAACTTCCCAGCCGAGGTTCCGGCATTCACGCTCACCAAGTCTGTCTCGAGCTGGTGGTGTTTATTAAGGAGGTTCGCTCCCTTGCTGCTCACCCGGTCGCCATCTTCCCCGGATCTCCAGGAATAAAAACTTTTAGTAAGTGCTGCTCTAGTGCTGGGTCCTTTATGCATGTTGCATTACATGATCTTCATAACCTCTGAGGTAAGTTTTATTGTCCCCATTTTATAGGTGGATACTAAGTTGCCCAAGGTCCTGCAGCTAATAACTAAACCCAGGCGTGTCTGACTCCAGAGCCAGTGCCCTTGCCTGTATGCCAAGAATCAAACCCACAGACAGGTTCTTAAATGACTAACAATATCACATTTTCCCCTTGAAATAATGTTCAGTGATAACCGCATTTTTTGTTTCTATGAAAATGCTCCATTTCTCAAAACAAAATTTCAGTATCTGTTTCCAGCTGGTCTCAGGTCACATAACCTGCACATTAAGCACTTAATAAAGACTTGTAAGAGTCCCCCAACTTCACCGCAGGAGGATTTGGTAATCTGAACAAGTAGAAATGAGAGCCTAAGCATCCGTCTGCCACAGGTGTTACCTGTGCATGTCCGTTCTTGCAGCCTCATTATTCTTCTTGCAGAGTGGCTTCATCTGGCCTTCTGAATGTTCTTTCATCAGAAGAATGCTTTAATATAGAACCTGAGCGTGCAAAGACAACCAACTTCAAATTGAACTTAAATTATTCAGGATGCTGAGACACTGGTCTATGTAACCTGTTCTTCATATTGTAGTTTTAATCCACATAACAATGGTAATGCTAATAATAATTTGTTTTTCAGTAGACCCTTTTGGTAAGAAGCTCAAATAGCTTTATGACTGTTGTCTCAAAAATCCTCTCACCATTCCTCTGGAATAAACGAGGGAAAATATAGACATCTTCATCTTTCCCAGGCAGAAAGTCGGGCACAGGGAAGTTACTTCCTGAGTGACTGACAAGGGGTTGTGTTGGATTATTAAGTGCATGTTGATGAATTTAATAAACAAGTTTTGTTCATTTGCTTAGTTGGTTTGTTCAGCTCGATCTTGTTGAGAAACCCAAGACCCAAACAAAATCAGAAATCCATGGGAAAGGATGAAACAGCTGCAGAACATGTGCCTCAGCTGCTCAGCATATGAACAATCACATTTTTACCAAAAGAACGATCTCAAATTAATGTACCTGATCTGTTCCTATAGGAGAACTGACTTCATTCCTGAGCCACTTTTCTTTCCCTGAGGGTAGAAAAGAGCTGAGCCACTATGTTGCACCATCTTCCTCTGGCTAATAGTTTTCCCGAGAGCCCCTTAGACCAAAGAATTAGTAGAAGAGCTGATTAATCTGTCCTTTCATGTGAGGATCAGAAATAGTAAGGATAGTGCCCTGATGCAGAGCACCCAGAAATTCTTTTTAGCTACCAGGTGCAATAACCTCTCTGTTCCTTATATAAAACATTCTTGTTGTCAAATACATACATTTTGGCATCCAGAAGTCTCTGTTTTCCTTATCTACAAAATGGGAATCATGTTCGTGGGCTCATGAAGATAGCAGGTATCTGGCACATGGTAAGGGCTCAATCAGTGTTTCCATTTCTACTTGTTTCAGACTGGTGGACAGAAGAGACACGCAAAGCTGGAGCACTCCAGTTTGGTCCTTTGTTTCTTTTCTTCTTGTCTCCTACAAGTTATCTGGGTCAACTTAACTCACAGGTTCGTTTCTACAAGGAAGGATTGTGTTCCAATTTAGGGGAATCTGAGGTTACTGCTTCTTGCCGGGGTCATTTGCAGTCCAGCTCTCTCAAAGACTGGAAAAGATATGGTCAACATTAGGGCTGATGAGGCAGGGTGAGGTCAGCTTTAGAAAAAACAGCATGCTGCCTCAGGGAGGTCTCAAGCCCTACTTGCACAGAATCATTGCTAGAGAAGAGTCAATTCTCGAATCTCTTCAGCCCAGAGGATAAAAATGATCAGGACCAACGTTCTGGTTGCATGAAAACCATTCAAATTAACTGAGTGTGTAAGTGTCTCAGAGTTAGTTTCTATCAGGAACTACTAAATACTTTGATTATCAGGATTGATTTAAGCACTATTTCTTGTGCTAATGGTCAGGGAGATCAACTGTCTGTACTGAATTTTGTTCAAGGAAAAGGTACCAAGCCACAACTTCCTCCAATCTGCAATCCAGAGCTCCTTGATATTTCCTGGGCTTTCTACTTAAACCTGATCACTTCACTGACAACGTATCTGACAGCCAGGATAAACATTTTGTTGGTACAAGGATACTCACAACAACAACCGTGCACACAAAATGTCCCAGTACTTACATTTTCTTTTGTATTTTTATTAGTTTAAAAAATTATGCACCCCAGAAATACAAGTTTGGCCATAAGGACTGACTGACTCAAAAGCTCTAGGGGTGCAAGTGGAGAATAGCACAGAATGTAGTTCCTGATTTGCATGAATTCACGTTTACTCAGGGAGAGTAACATCAACAAGACAGAGATAGAGAACATCTCTACCATGATCTCCCTTTCAGTGCACTAATTTTAACAACCACTCACAAACAAGAGTATGTATTAGGAGACGAGGAGCCCCAAGGAGGAGTCTGGCATGCTGTCAGAGCAAAAAGTCTAAGAATACACACAGTGAAGAGGGTCCCTGTATCATTGTCCCCTTGCAGTGCTTAGCTCAGGGCTGAGAGACGTCCCTCTCAGCCCACAGTTCCTCCCAAGGGGCTGTGAAAGTGTAGTGAGTGAGCATCTGGCTCCGGGGCTGCGCAGCATGCACAGAGGGACACCACTTCTTTTGTTGCGCTCACCCTTCCGGGTGACTCAGGCTACCAACTTAGCTGAATAGTTGTGAGAAGCCGAGCAGGGAAAAAGACCGAACCAGTAATCAGGGTTTGAATTTCAGCAAACTACTACTAGTACGATGACGACAACTACTACTACTTCTATTTCACAAACACCACCAGAGGCCTGCACTTGAAATGCTTACTGTTCCTTGCTTACTGACCCCCCAACAACTGGCTCACTGGTGCTCTTAACGCTCTTCATGTCCCACTTCCACCCCATGGCTGCTTCCTCACGCAACACCCTCCTCCCCAGCTGGTGAATGTGAAACTTTGCAGATGGGCATGCATAGTCAGCATGAGGGGAAAAAAAATCCCTGCTAACCAAAAATATTCTATCCAGCAAGGTTGTCTTTCAAAGATGAAAGAGAAATACAAACTTTCTCAATAAACAAAAGTTGAGAAAATTTATCACCAGACTTTCCTTACTAAGAGTGCTAAAGGGAGCTCTTCAAGCTAAAATAAAAGAACACTGATTAATAGCAGAAAATTTTAACTCACTTGTAAAGGTAAGTATATAAATTCAACATTGCTAATACTATAATTACAGATGTATATGTCACTTTTAACTTTAATAATTGAATCAGTTTGGTAATATTGTAAGAATAGACACTGATAAGTAGAACAGAGAGTCAGAAATAAATCTGCCCACATATGGTCAATAATCTTTGAATGCAATAAGAGAATACACAATGAGGAAAGGATAATGTCTTCAACCAGTGGTGTAGGGAAACCAGATATTCAGATATGAAAGACCCTTATCACTAGATCCTTATATCACACAAAACAATCAACTCAAAACGGATTAAAGGCTAACCATCAGATTCAAATTGTAAAAATACTAGAAGAAAATAGGGGAAAGCTTATTGACATTGGTCATGGCAATAATTTTTTGGTAGGACAGCAAAGCACAGGCAAGAAAGAAAAAAAAATGTGAGACTATATCAAGTTAAATTTTTTCTTCAGTGAAGGAAATAATCAGCAAGGTTTCAAAAAGACAATCTAGACACAGGAGGAAGTGTTTGCAAAGCATATGTACATAAGGAACTCAAATGATTCAATATCAAAAAAGAACAAAGGACCCAATAGACATTTTTTCAAAGAAGACAAACAAAGGCTCCAAGCATATCTAAAGGTGTTCAACATCAGTAATCCTTAAGAGAAATGCAAATCAACATCACTAGGAAATCTCACCTCACACCTTTTAGAAAAGCCAAAAGATAACAAATATTAGCAAGGGTATGGACCAAAAGGGATCTCTTGCACACTGCTGGTGACAAAGTATATTGTTATAACCATTGCGATGTTTCCTAAAAAAAATTTAAATAGGACAGAGGATGTTGCTCAGTAGCAGAGCACTTGCTGAACAGCATCAGGCCCTGATTTCAATGCCCAATAGTAGATGATAGATGATAGATAGATAGATAGATAGATAGATAGATAGGGACATAGATAGATACATGATAGGTAGATGATAGAAGATAGGCGATTGATACATGAGAGGTAGATGATTGATAGAAAATAATGATAGATGGATGAGAGATATGTAGATGATTAGATGATTGATAGATAGATGATAGATAGATAACAGACTGAGTTAACATATGAATCCCCTCTCTGGGTATATACCAAAGGGGATCAGAGCAACATGTTGAAGATGTATCTAGTCTTACGTTTACTGCAACATTATTTACCATAGTGAAGGTTATATGCATGTACTTTCTCTGTACACGTACACATGAAATATTATCCAGCCTTAATGAAAGAGGAAAATCCCACAACTGTGACAATATCAGCGAACCTAGAAGAAATTATGCTTAGTGAAATAAATCAGGCTCAGGGAGATACTGCATGATCTTACCTGTGCTATCTAAAAACTTACCAAAAATGAAAGACAGAATGAGAGTGATCAGAGTGTGGGACATGAAGGAGTAAGGAAATGTTGCTTGAAGGATACCAATTTTCAGGTTCCATATGAATAAATTCTGGAGACCTTATGTACACCATCATAATTATAGTAAATCATAATGTATGATATACCTGAAATTTGCTAAGATCCTAAGGGTTCTTGCCACAAAAATGGGAATTATGTGAGGTGATGGATATGATTATTACCTTGATTGAGGTAACCATTCATGTGTACATATGTACCAAATATTCATATCATGCACCTTAAATGTACACAATTTTAAAGTTTTCCAATCAGAACTCATTAAAGCAAGGAGAAATAAGATCCTCCAGACTTCTTTATTGTAGGACTAGTTCTGCACATTCTTGGGCCTCTACCTCATCAATGAAATAGAAGTAATGATAGGATTGTCCCTCACCCACTGTTTAAAGATATCCTTATTAAGAGTGGTCTTTGCTGAACAATTGGAACTCAGTATCTTATTTTTATTATTTTTTTAAATTTTAAAGAGAAAAAATAAAACAGTTCCAAAACAGGCTAGTAGGACAGTAACAATAATTAATACATGGCCTATTATTTTCTTAGTAGTTATTCAGAGTATGAGACATAGGCATGAAATATTGTCCAAATATTAGCTCAAATCTTTCTTTTCAATGAACTAAGAGAAACTAGCTGTATAACTATATCATATATACATTTTTTTCCCTTTTCCCTTCCTTCATTTCCCCTTTCCCACATCCCAGTGTCTCTTCTTTTGAACATTTTCTTCCCAATTAATAATGTCATTTTGTACATTTTGGATCTTATTTACTCATTCAGTTTCTCACACTAGTGAGACAAATATGATGTTTACACATGTGAGTCTGATTTATTTCATTTATGAGTATGCTCTCGAGTTGCATCCATTTACCTATAGAAGTCTCAAGTTTATCCTTTTTATGGCTGAATAGTACTCCATTATATAAAAGAGCCACATCTCTTTTTATCCATTCTTCAGTTGATGGGCATTTGGGGTTATTTCCAAGATCTAGCTATTACAAATTGTGCTACTATAAACATGGGTGCACATATATTGCTGTGGTATGATGATTTTAATTCTTTTGAGAAAATACCCAGAAGGGTAATAGCTGAGTCTCATGGGACCTCAATTCCTAGTTTCTTGAGGAATCTCCACACTGACTTCCACAGTGGTTTCCTGTCTCACCAACAATGGAGAAGTGTTCCTTTTTTACCACAGCCTCACCAGCATTTGTTATTGGCTGATTTCTTGGTGATTGCTATTCTTTCTGAACTCAGTGTTATTTTAATTTGCATTTCTTAAATGACCAATGATGTTGAACTTTTTTCATCTTTTTTTGCCATTTGTATTTATTCATCTGAGAAGTGTGTGCTCATCTCAGATGCCCATTTCTGGATTCTTTGAATCTGGGGGTCCTAAGTTTTTTCAATTCTTTACACATTCCAGATATAAATCCTTTTCCTGAGGGACCTAAAATTAAACTACAAAGCTACTGTGATAAAATCAGCATGGTACTGGCCGAAAAAAAAAACAGATCTAAGGACCAGTGAAACAGATTAGAAGATGCAGACCCAGTTCCAAACACACTCAGCCACCTTATCTTTGACAAAGGGGTCAAACTTGTTCACTGGAGGAAAGACAGCCTCCTTAATAAATGGTGCTGGAAAAACTGGTTCTCCACATTTCAAAGAATAAAACTAGACCCATGTCTCTCACCATGCACTAAACTGAAGTAGAAATATATCAGAATTCTAAATATTAAAACAGAAACACTAAATTTACTGGAAGGGAAAGCATACAGGCATCTTGAAGACATAGGAGTAGGCAGAGACTTCATGAACAAAACCCAGGTCCTAGAGGAAATATTACAAAGTATCTACAAATGGGATCTCACCTTATTGAAAAGCTTTTGCACAATAAAAGAAATCACCAACAGAGTGAAGAGACAGCACACAGAGTGAAGACTCATTATTTTAAATACTAACATGATGAAGAACTGAATTCATCATCCCCAGCACCTTAAGTCCCTGCCCAATTTAATTTAAAATGATTGAGCACAGTGGAGAATGTTTCAGATGCTAAAATCACTGACACCATTCCCAGAATTGAGAAAGTTCCCTAACTTAATTTCTACCATTACTGTTACCAGGCACACATACACCCACTGTGGTCCTGGAGTACAGTTCTGTTGCATGTGGAGAACATAAGTGGTCAGTGCTCTCGCGGTGGTCTAAAAACAATTTTATACTTATGCAAAAGTTTGTGAGGACTGATTTTTCTGTGAAAGCATCTTTGTATACAAATGTGCACCTTTAGATAGTATGAAGAGCAGAAACCCTAAGCATATCTTTCCTAGAGAATGAAATACAACCATGTAAAGCCCATAGAAATGCTAGCAGATGTTATTAACACTGCTAGTGTTGAAAACGCTTTAGGCAGCAGAATAAACGTGTCTAACAGATTTGATTACACTGAAAGAAGGTTCTATTCAGAACACTATGTGCTAACATATATGATTCTTTGAGGTGCATCCAATGTAGACTTTTTGGTGTACGTCCTTGAGACGTTACTTATGTACTTATTTCACAGGATAGGATTTGGTGCAACTCTCTGCAAGTTTGCAGGGAAGCATGTTGGATAAGTACACGGGTTTCTGGGTTAGATTCTAAGTTGGCAATGGCATTAACTGTGCTGCAGCCCCCAGCACAGCATCCTGATGTGGAGAGCACCACCGATGATTTTGCCCCCTGCTGTATTGGTCCTCCCATTTCCCAGACTCTTTCCAGTCCTCTCACTTGCTCTATTTCTCACCAAATCCAGATTCTTCTTTTGGAATATTCTTCTGGGTCTGGCTTTTTTCTGCCTGTCTATTCCCGCTTTTATCTCACATCTCTTTAATCAGCCCTCCTCTTCTTCTTTTTCTTCCTTCTACTTCCCTCCTTTTCCTCTTCCTTCTTTCTCTCTCTCCTTCCCCTCTCGTTCTCATCTCCCCACTTTCTCTGTCTGCTTCCACTTTCCTGAACTACAGTGTCATTTTCTTTACAATGTCTCCTTTTCCTTCCATCGCTTCCTTTTTCACCATTTCATCATCATTTCCCTATGATAAAAAGGTGAGTGAAGTTGAGGGAGGAGTTAACACTTGAGCTGAGTCTTGACCACCTAGTAGAAGCAGCCACGCAAGAAGTAAAGAACATGTTCTAGGCGGGGGAAACAGCACATGTAAAGGCGTGGTGTATGGGAGAACATGGTACGTTCTGGGACCACAAGTAACCCGATGCATTCAGAGCATGGGGCATGTGTGGGTGTCCGGATGGACTCAAAGGTACGTGACGGAAGCAAATGATGAAATAGCTTGGACTGTACTTCTGAAATTCCTAGGAGCCTCCCGGACAGTTGAAAGCAGGAGAGTGACATAGTTCAGGTTCATAGTGAAACCCCACTTCTTGAGTTCAGTTTCAAGCTCCATCACTTACTGTTTTGGGGACTTATTCAAATTACTTAGTCATTTTCAGTTTCATTTTCTCATCTGTTGAATCAAGGTAATGGATGAAAATATTTCCCTCAGAATGTTAGTGTGACATGACTACATTCATTGGTATGTACAAAGTGCTTAGTCTCTACTATGTTTGACATTCTCCAAAATAGGGTCTGTAATTATTTTTTCAGTAAGATCACTTGGGAAACAACAGGAAGTACATGCAGTGGGAAAAGACCTACATGGTCAGCTCCTTTAGGAAGCGGTTACAGCCATCCAGGTGACAGGGTGTAGCCATTTCCTGCTCAGTGTGCCCAGATGTGGAGACTCGTTTATGTTACCAACCTGCAAGTTCACTCCTACCTCATTTCTTTGGATTTGCAGCTCCCTCTGCCCAGAATTTTCTTCCTTCAAATTCTGTAGGTCTGGCTCCTCAGTTTTCAGATCAAATTTAACATTTTAGCAAGACATTCCCTAATCGCACTCGCTACTATATTCCTCCTTTCCTGGTCATTCTTTAATGCACAAAGCTTTTTTCTTTCCTTTATAGAAGTTATCACTGCCCAACATGTGCTGTGTATTTATGTGTCCATTTTCTTTTTTCTTTACTGGAACACAAGCAAGTTTCTAGTGTGTCTAGTGTTCCTATAACAGACCTATTCCTGGTAGTGATTAGTAAATGTATCTGCAGTGAGTGAATGAATGCATACTCAAACTAAGGAGTTAGAAAACAAAGAACTCACATATATTGAGCATCCACTGAGTAGTGGCTGTACTGTGTGCGCTCCATGTACATAGCTCTTTCTTCTCTTGGTACAATCTTATAGGTTGATGTTCTTGTAATACCACAGAGGAGAAACTAAAACTCAGAGAGATTTGTAAGAGTTGGTCCATCTATATACCATTTTCTTTCGACTACAGTATGTAGGTGTGAGAAGGAAAGATCAGACAAGAGATATGTGTAAAGGACGGAGTAAAAATGCTGTAGAATATGAGAACAGGGGCTGAGGGGAAAGCCTTGGTATGTTGAAATTTAAGGCAAGAAAGCAGGGAGAGTCCACTGAAGGAATCGAGAAGGAATAATCAAAGAGACAGAAGGTAAACCAGAGGGGGGAGTGTCCTGAAAGCCAAGGTAGAAGAGAGGCAACATTGTGAAGTGTAGCAGAAAGATCAGTGAGGAGAGGAATGGGAGTTCCTGTTAAATGAGCAGTTGGAACTGCTTGGGGTGCATAGCCGCAGTATCAGTCCAAGTAGGAGACAGTATAGAGTGAGTGTGGACTCATATACAAAGGAACGGAAAAGAATAAAATCAAAGAGAAGTAGAGAAGCATTTGAATGGAGTGTGTGTTGAATTCCTAGGGATGCTGAAATGAACTGCCACAGACTGCAGAGCTGATCACAACAGGAAATTATTTTATCACAGTTCTTAGAGGCAAAAGTCCAAAGTCAAGATGTCTTCACAGATGGCTCCTGGTTGAGGCTCTCTCCTTGCTTCTAGCAGCTGCTGGCAACCAGTGGCGCCCCTTGGCTTATAGCTGTGTAATTCGTCTCTGCCTACCTTCTCACACGGACTTCTCTGTGTGCCTTTTTGTGTCTTGTAGTTTTCTCTGTTTTACAAGAATATTCATCATCATCACTTTTACTCACAAAGACTCCATTTCCAAATCAGGCCCCATTCATAGTTACTAGGGATTAGGATTTGGACCTACCGCTCTGAGGCCACTGTTCAACCCATTTTAGAGGTTAGTTAATTTTAAGATGAGAGAACATTGTAGTTTTATGTGAGAAAAGTTGTAATTGACAGATCAAGACCTGTAAGGCAGCAAGATCACATGACGCAAGTAGAGAAATACACTCTAACAGAAAGAAGTATCTCTACTTCTCTGTGATGGGATGTGTGAAGGTAAATAGATTTGGAGGGAAGGAGCTGGATGTTGACAGATACCATCCATGATATCCCCTATTTACTCTGTGAAATAGGAGGCAAGATTACCTGCTGGAAGTGAAGAGGGAACTTGAGAAAAGTGATGTGAAAGTTAGAAAATAGCACCTGCACAAATGGAAAAAAATGAGACTGCAAAGTTACAGCAGGGTGGCCAAGATTCACTGAGCTTCCAGCTGACACTGGACACCATGCAACTGGGGTGGCAAAATCTTCAGGTCATGTGACATTCCGTAGTGGTGATAGCGGCAAGAAATCAGTTGATGAAAAGCTTCAAGAATTGATAGACTCAGTGTGATTGTGAAAATAAAGTGAATATATAAGAATTTTTAAAAAGCAGAGAATCGAAGAAGTTCCAATAAACTAGGGTGAATGAAAAAGCCAAAGAAACAGGTCCCAGTGAAGTCAAAAGATAGGGATTAATGAACCGAGGTGATGAAAGAAGCCAAGGCAGAGAAACAAAATAGCGTCCCCATGTGTCTCATTCCAGGTGGTGCAGCACCAAAGCCTCGGGAGCAAGTTCTGAATTGAGGTGCTGGTGGAGAATTTTGAGAGTAACATGTGAAGGAAATATCAGTCTAGAGTGTTTGGGCGGGATTGGAGGGACTGTTAGGTATGATGACCATAGTGGTGAATGCAAAGTGGAAGATGTTAAACTCTTAGTAAATGGGAGCATGTGGTACAAAGGTCACCATGACCCTAACCAATGAAAGTAAGATGAGTACATTTCCGCTGGGGGACAGGCAAGAATGGTTGCTTAGTTATGAAATTCATAAAGTTACTTTTCCTTCAGTGGGAGACTGGAGTTTGTCCCACCCCTGTCCTCCAAACCTTCCTCGCCTGTGTAGGCCAGTGACCCCAACAAGGCCTTCTGCTTCCCCAAACCCCCCACCTGGGAAGCCCAGCACTGAAACCACTATGTTTTCCATGATCTGGGTTGACTGATTTTGACTTGTGAAGCCCTTAAATATTTGCCAATTTATGGAATTACATAAGTTAACCTGGTAAAAAACTCTGTTTTAAAAGGTTGTACTGCTTTTACATCTGAGCTTACTGAGCTTAAATGTAGTACTTTCGACTCCTTTTTTTAACTCTTGGTTTTCTGAATGGCAGTAACCCACCCTTTCATCAGAGCAAACATACTTTAGTTTATAAAACCTATCGAATTAATTTCTACTCAGATGGGTCTTTGGAAATAAGTAATTACAGAATGCTCCATATCTAGCTCTTAAGTAAAGGAAATAAAATTTCATGAATGACAAGAATGAAGTACCTGCTTACTGTTATTATATTTATTAATATTATTATGCTACACAGGTAATAAAAATATTACCGCATATCAGTACCATTGGAACCAATTCAGAATTATGCACTTTCATTAAAACATTTTAATTGGTATTACTCCTAAAATAGAAACATCAGCTTTTTATTTTAATGTGTAACAATTTAAGTAAATAAAATAATAGGATAGGTGGGACAATACAATGTATTACTATGGAAAAAAGTGTTTCCTAGAGTTAGTCATTGTCCTCAAAGGCCATAATCTGAGTTCTTATTACACATTTTTGGTTTTCCTTTAAGGATAGTTTCTAAAATAAACTTAACCTGTGTTAGTGGGATCAATATAGAACCTTCTATTCATCTTACAATTCGGAATTCAGAATATGTTGTTATCAAAATCTACCTGGCAAATATCAGTTCTTTTCTTCTCCCTGGCTCTGCCTGAAGTAATCTCAGGTAAAATACTGAGAAATGAATTTTATTGCCTGCTTTTTAAATTACGTCTCCAGTGTCACATAAGATATTATCTGCTAACACAAGCTGAAGCAATTTGTAGAAACCTACAATACAATAAAAGAAATCAAGAGCATATGTCAGGTGACTATTTCGCATACCTACTGAATTATCTATCCTGTTAGACTTTACAATTGTTGAGTTCATCCTATATGTAAAGCACTTGCAAATATTAAGTAACAAAATCTTTTTCTACAAGATCTTGGAATGGAAAGCATCTATGACTATGAAACAACTACAATAAATGGCAAAATGTGACCTGCTGCTGCAGCACTACACAAAAAGCACTCCTAGAAGTTGCCTCCAGAGGAAGAGGAAGGGAGGAGTGTGGCACCGGAGCCAGTATCTGCGTATCCTTCTTGCCTGCCTGGTAGAGGTAGACATATCGACCCAGGCATCTATGAATGTCTGTCAAATGGACATCTAATGTAACTCATTTATTCATTACATAATGCATCAGTGCATACCTTTGAATCATCGCCTTGTTATGCTTTCCCCACTGGTGTGTGTGTGTGTGTGTGTGTGTGTGTGTGTGTGTGTGAGAGAGACAGAGAGACAGAGAGAGACAGAGACAGAAACAGACAGAGACAGAGAGAGGCAGAGACAGAGAGATGTAGTGGAAAAGAGCTGTGCATTGCAGTTACACAGCGGTAGGTGATTGGGTAAGTTATTTAAGTTCTCTAAGCCTCAGTCTTCTCATCTGTAACATGTTGACAGCATTCACACTTCAACATGAGGTTACCCTGAAAATTAAAGAAAATGTACCAGTGGTGCATATCTGATAAGCACCTAATAAATGTAATTATTCTACTTTCTGTTAGTATGCCGGCTTTGTCAGCACAAGATTTTCAGTTCCTTCAGAGTTAGGACTATTGATTTTTCTTCTTTTATAACTTATCCAAAACATAGTTCTCAATTCAGATAAATTACTCAAAAGATGTGTTCTGGTTTGATTTTTAAATTGTTGAATGTATTACTTCCCAGACTGATGCAATCTGAGGAAGAGCCAGGTGCAGTCTTTATCTATAGCATATTCTACTCCTGACTTACAGATTCTGCACCCTTTACTGGCCAGATGAATGTTAGTTGATGTGGCCTTTGGTGACCAGGGGCGCCTTGCTTGACGAGTCTTGTACCGTGGCAGTGTCTGCTGGGACTAACTCATCACTCACAGCGGAGGAGACACAAGCATTCCGCTTGTTGTTTAGCCACCCAGTGACTGGTAGCTGACGTTTTTTTACTTCTCAAAATCTGTCATCATGCATGCAACCAGGCAAAGTATTCTAAGTTTATCTTGAAAGAACATAAAATCCCTGAAGAATGCTGCTTAAATGTGAAATATTCTTTCCTTAACATAGTATCTCAACAAGAAAGAGACCTTTTGCCAAGTTTTCTCCTAAAAAATGTCTGTTGATCTCCCGATTTCTTAAATCCTAGTATCTGTTTATTACGACACCACTGCACTGTGGAAGTAAAAAAAAAAATTATATAGGCAACTGGTATATTTGATTTAAATATCCTGTGCTTTTATTTTGCTAAGCTTTCGGTTGAAACAAAGGAAGATGTAGTTAGTGATCCTGATCTGATCGTTACCATTCTCAACAGCAAGCTGGGTTTCTCACCCCAAATTATGTAACACTGAACTGCCAAAGAACTATGCAGGAGACTCTTGGTATTCACAGATTTAACACTCCAGGTTTTGAATATTTGCAATCGACCATGAAGGTTTGTGATGTGTTAATTGGCAGTTTTGCTGAGGTTCAAATTCGAATCGTATGTGCTTTGAAGCTAGCGTTAGAGGGGGATTGATGGGCTAGTGAGGTAGCCTAGTCAGCCATGCAGCATCCCTCGCCAGGCAGAGCTTTGTTTTATTTTGTTTTGTTTTGTTCTAATTTCTTCTCCTGACATCAACAATAACTGTCAGCGTAATTAAAAACTTTGTTTCTGTGAAAAAGACAGTGATTGTATGAAAAATAAAATATGAGTAAATCTCTCCAAAATATTTTCTTGACTTAAGAAGATGATATACTGTGAAAAAATACGTCTCAAGAAAAGTTTCAGACAGACAGAAATCTGTGCAAATGTCTCCCTATTCATAGATTTGGAGATTTTCTTCATGCCTCAGAATTCATCGTTTGCAAACTGTCAGGACTATCCAAGCATGTAATTTAGAGAATCTAGGTAAGATTTTAAAATGCTAAAAACTGGTCATGGCTTTGCTTCTGATACAGTTGAAATACAGCTGCTGAGAATCAGACAACAGAGGTCCTCTCTTTGCCTTCTCATGAAGGGTTTCAGATTTGCCCTGAAGGAGCCCATAGGGCACATGGGCAGTGCACTGGGGCCAAGATGCAGCCATGCAGCGGCACACCCTGAGACCACGCGGTCTTGGGCTGTGGCGTGCTTTCCCATTGCTCAGCCCTGAGGAAACAGTGCCCCCCATGCTGCTTGTGGGCTCACATCTCTGCTTATCATTGGTCAGCACTTATCAGAGAGAGGACAAGCTTGTGGGTACAAACACCACACTCTAGCAGTATCTCTCTGGTACATGAAAAAATGAGAATAGAGAGGTTTGGGGTTTTTTTTATATATATAAGGTTTAGATGTATTCAATTTAAAGGGCTAATCTTTATTATTATTTTGTGTCAAAATATCTTTTTAAATAAAATGATGGAAATAGTAGATGGTAGTTTTGTTTGTTATGTTTCTTACTTGACAAGATTTAAAGTTGGCAACTTTATTCTCCACAATTTTTGGAAACTTTGCTTTATCTGAGCACTCTAATAAATTATAGGTAGTTCTAAGACTATGACTACAAACTGTATTTTAGCAGGTGAGAAACTGTTTTAAAGAGCTCAATTTTGTCTTCACAATCAGGAATAGATACAATATGGCTTCTGGTATTTTTACACAAAAGCATCTGAGTCCCTGAGTTACCCCTAAGCTCATCTCTTCTGTGGCACTGTATTTCATTGCCACTCAAGCTATTGGACCAGCTGTGTTTATATACCTTAAGCCATTCAAAGTAAATGATCTTTGTTTCAATAACAATGGAGGGAGATGTACTTTGCATTCATAAGCACCATCAAAACTCATTCTTGGCTATAGTCCAAAAATGACAATCACAAAAATAAGATTGAATCAGTGATTTATTTTTTAATCTTTTCTTTTTTGTTGTAATATTTGTTTTTTATAAGATGCATAGAGTATTTGAGGAATGCTCAGACTTAAAAATTAAGGGCGATAATTATTAGTCCATAATTATTTAAAAGCATATTAAAGATTTAAATATAGCAGTTAGGCAAAAGACCAGATGGGCTGTCAGATAATAAAACTTGAGCTAGCAAGAGGTTATTCTTGAAAACCTACATCTTCACCTGGTGTTTATCACAGTGGAATGTTGACATATCAGTTACAGTGCTGTAGACTCAAAATGCAGCATCTCAGAGCCGGTCCTCAGGAAAAGTCTTATAATTTAGGCTTCCTTCATAAAGAAGAAGGGGACTAGAATTACATTTAACCATAAGGGGTATATCAGTGTAAAAGTTAATATCTAAATAAAACAGCTATACAGAAAGTCAAGAAGACTATATGAGTAATAGAATGTGGCCAACAAAATGTTAAAGCTGATTATGTACATAACATAATTATATATGGCAAAATAAAATACAGGCAGCCTGCAAAGCTACCTAGCTCTCAAACGCTCTCAGTGTGGCTAACCTGAGCAAGAAAGACTTAAGTCAAATATGATTGCAATGAATCCAAACTGCTTCCTCCTAGAAATAGTTATAATAGGGGATTATATGCCTCGCTGAGAACCTGGTGCCTAACATTTTGCAGAAATCATAAATAATCAACAACACAGGCTATGTGTCTGTACTCTAATGCTTTCTGCAATATACATAAACCAAGCAGGGAAATCCACTAAGTCTTAGAGATGAGCTCTGCCTAGACTGTACCCTGCTGCCTGGGATGGGAACGGGATGGGAATTCTGAACAGCACTCTAAAGATGTGTGGCCACTCTCTTTGGCAAAGTCTCTGAGCAATAACCATTGTAGACTTTCCTTCTTCACCCAAGGCTCAGTGAGGAAGAAAATAATGGTCATTCCCAGAAAGGTGTAAGAGTAAGAAATCTTAATGAAAGAAATATAAGGATTGTAATGACACTACAATTCAAGCATTTCAGTGCTACATGATGTTTTTCACATTCTGAAATACATCTTCCGTTTTCTTGTCATGAGTTCTATTTTTGTAGGAGAAAATATGAATCTACACATTTTTAAAAGAATTTTAGGCAACTAAGGAATGCTAGAAATCCTAACATACCCTTGGGAGGAGAAAAATGTAAATATGGCTCATGCAAACATAAATTGCCGTCCTCGTTCAGCATTTGGAAAATGCAGAAACAATCTGAAGAGAGCACTTTCTCCTTGGAATTTTTAGGAATTTAACCTTATTCTATAGTCACTAGAATTTTTTAAAAATCATATCCCAAAATTAATAGATGAAAATTTCTAAATTCTGAATGGCTTTCAAAATGGGTACAATTTTCAAAATAGCAATGTTTGAAGGGCTACTGAACATGCCTTCAATAACTGGCTCTTCCATTCTTAAGAATATTGAAGGGAAAGGGAGAAGATGCCTACCCTGACAATTCCCAGAGGGAGGAAAAGTTTATCATTGTTGGAAATATTCAAAAGAACCAAGAAAGAAAGACAAAAACCTTAAATTACATTATCTGGAGAAGAGCCCCCGGTATTACAATTCAAGTCTGTTACCCCGTAGGCATTTTAATGATACTTTATCATCTATGTTCATCTTATTCTTGGAAGCAACAGTAACAAGTAGTGCTGGATAGGGCCAAATCGTAGTGCTTTAGGACGGGAATATAGAGTAAAGACAACGTGGCACACGGATTTTCCCCCTTCATTATTATAGTAGCTCTCCTTTCTGGGTACTGTGCCAGCCATTGCGCTAGCTGGTCCATGCACTGTTTTATACTATCTTTTCAAAACAACCCCATGACATGGCTTTATTGTCATCTCCATAGACATGGACATTAAGATTGAAAGCAGATAAGTGACTTTTCTACTGTCATAGAATCTGGAGAGCTTTGAACCCAGGTCTGCCCAGAAGCAATTTTCTGTCAACTGTAAGCAGTTATGGTATATTGTCTGGTCTGAAGGATCACAGATGTGGTCGGGTGCTGCTGCCACTATGAAAAAGCTCAGGGAAGTTGGAAGTGACAGCGGGTTCAGAACGAGAGAGACATGCCGTGCCAAGGTGAAAAAGGATGGTCATTATATTCACTTTAACAATTAAAATTTCATAATTAAAATATTTAAAATTAGTAGTCATCATCAGTTTACTGAGTCAGGTTTCCCTAGAGAAAGTGGTCCAGCCGCCTCTCACCTTGTGCATTTTGATGCCGACACAGGTGTTAGGTGCCTCTCTCTTGGTTGCTGCTTCTCAGACTGAGGCTGGGTCTCTTCTACCACCTCCTTGTAGTCAGCAAGTGACCGGGCCTAATCCCCTCCCTCTCTGCTATTTACAATATGAAGCCCAAGTGCACCGAAGCTGCTAAGCTAAGGCTTTCGCCAGTGGCTGATTCCAGGGCCATAGAAACGGGAAGAGCCAATCGAATGCTGGAGATTCTTAAGAGTTGAGAGCTGCCGGCAACTACATGTTTTTCTACACTGCAGAATTCAGGCAAACAGTGCCATGGGAGTCAGCCCAGATGTGAGTCAGGATTACAACAGCCTGGACACAGTGGTGTTTGCAGCGCCAGATGGCCAGTATCAAAGGGTTAAAACTTCAGATCCAGAGCCTGTTTTGCCACTTCCTCACAGAGTGTGCTGGGTGAGACAGTCTTTTGTGATTAGCGCATTATTCATCACCTCCCAGCAGATACCATCAGGCTGGGTTTGCTGAGCTAGAAATCCGTTTGGGTGTCATGTGTCAGCTAAGCAGGCTTAGTTACAATAGAGCCTGATTAGTTTTCACCTTGGCCTCGGAAAATGTGGACTATGTATTAGCATAATGGATTAGAGGAAAAGAGCATTCACCACAAGAAGTGAGTAAGTACAGTCCTGGGATTCGCACATTTGATCTTTGATGTATTTGACTCACCATAACTTTTCAAGAGTTGAAGCGGCCCTCCTCCCCTAAAAGAACTCGATTCAGATTCTTCCTTTCCACTTCCATGCTGACTTTCCCAAGTACCACACAGAATTTATGGAATTGATCTTCTTACCCTCTTTCTTGTGAAAAGGCTAATGCCAAACACTATGTCCACTCTAAGGAGATGATCATGAATATAGACTGATGTGTTATGCATGCAACTGTTCAGTGAGATTGGCACAAAATTAAAATATGGAGTCAGGACACCCTCATCAATTTTTGCGAGGCCCACAGATGGGAACCTTTTTTCTGGCTAGAATAATGTGTCATAGCATTTCCACTTTCAATTCTGTTAATTTTTTCAGCACTTTCCACACAAAGTGGATTTCATTAAGCAATAAAAAATAGTAGACAATTTTTTGTTCAAAATACCTGACTTAAGAGTACTAAGACCACTAAAAGGTTAATAAGTAGAAGAATCACCAAATACAAATTAGGACGAATTTTTTTAAAGCTTGAAGAAAATTTGAGTGTCTTCAACGCAATGATATCATGTCATAGTTGCTTTTACTTTGAGAATATAAATTTTACTATATAATTATAAGCATACATATTATCTCACAGTGTTATTTTGGAGACATTGGCTTTAAGAAAGCCTGAATCAGATACTACTGGATATCACTTATTTTACATATGTTATCACATGTAACCTTCATACTAATCCTATAATGCCCCCTTCTTCAAGAAAAGGAAATTCAACCTCCAAATTATATAACCTATCCAAAGTTAAGTGGCAGAGCCTAGAGTCAGTTTCTTGCTGGTACAGCACTGAAATGAGAATTTGTATATGGAGAAACCAGAACAAGGCAGTGGAACAACCTGAATAAAATCCCCAAGGACAGACAGCACTGACTATATTCAGGGGATGGGCAACAACCCAGTCTATATAAAGCTCATAGAGAAAAGCAGTAGGAAATAACCTGGAAAGGAGGTTCAGGCCAAGTGAGGAAAATCACAGAACCCTGGGTGAGAGTGACCCTCCCTTTGAATGGCAACAGATAGCCATCAAAGATATTTTAGCTAGAGAAGAATATGACTAGATTAAAATGTAGGATCATCAGTTTAGCAGGAATATACACTTTAAACCAGTGTTTTCCTTTCTTTCCACTTTTCCTTGATCACCACCTGTAGTAAGAAATACATTTTCCTCTGAACCCTGGTATAAGTATATTTAAAGGACATATAGCAAAAATTACACAAGGTAATACCTTTCCTAAAATATTGATAATCTCCAGTTTTATTCTATCCTGTTTGTTTTACTTTTTAACTGATTTTCAAACCTACTGATCAGTTGCAGACCCAATAAAGAAAAACACTAGGTTAGATCATAGTTGGGAGAGATGGAACAAGGTGGGGCAACCAATTATAAGCTATTGCTGGATTCTAGGCAAAAACTAGAGAAACAAGATGGGTGGATAAAAAGGATATTTCAAAATACAGTGACCTGGCAATTCGAGAAGCTCCAGGGGTGATGACTGCTAACAGAAGTTGGAAACATGGACTGAGAAACTGGCCCTGTGTAGGAAAAAAGTTTGGGTTTTGGACATGCTGGCTTTCACATTCCAAGAAGGCAGTTTGCAGTTCCGAAATGTATCAACAAGGCAGTTGAGAGCGAGAACCTACAGCCCAGGAGAGACTTGGATACTAGAGACCTCAGCCAGTGTGCATTGCCTTCTCTAAGGAGGGGTGGCTAAAAGCGAAGACACTAATGTCCAAGTGAGAGAAGAAAGCACTCCAGGACAGATCCACTTGAACACATACTTTGCAGAGAGCAGAGGATAGACAGAGGAAGCCAGAAAATCAAAACCCCAGGAGGACAACCAAGATGGTTCCATGTGTAAGCTTCTTATTTTTTTCTCCTTTTCCTGTATAATCTGGATTCTCCCAAGCCAGAGAGGACTGGAACTGAACAGTAGGCAATGAAAAAGATAACACTGTCTCCTGTTCTCCAGCATCTATCTACAAAGTCATATGTATTTGTGCTTTTTCTTCAAATTTCTGACTCTAGCTGTCTTGTGCTATAACAAATTATGCCAGAACACTGGGGCTTCAAGCAGCCATGTTATTTGGCGTATGTATTTGGGGGTCAGGAATTCTAGAAGAATTTGGCTTTTGCTTCCTCCTCTTCCACATGGTCAGTTGAGCAGCTGGAGCTAGACAGTCACTTCCAAGGCAAATTCTCTACCTGCGTGTCTGGTACCTTGGAGTTCCTTGGCATTTTGCTCTTTCCACATGAAGTTTCACCCTCTGGGATCTCTTTATGAGCCTTTGGCTTCTAAGAGCAGCCTCAGCCTCATTTCTAGTCAGAAATTTTCTATGGCAACTTGGGACACTCACAGAAAACATTTCAAAATGCAAGAAGTAGAAGCTTCTCATTGCCTGAATCAAGGTCCAGAAACTGGCCCAGCCTCACTTCTACCATATTCTATCGGTCAAAGTAGTCACAGACCTTGCCTAGATTTGTGAAAAGGAACAGAAGCCTTCCTGTCCTCTCAACTAGCTCCAGAAGTCTGAACAGAGCTCTCACAGCTAGTATTCTTGAAATTCATCATGTTCTTTGTTCAGTTTAGGCCTCCTATGCAGAAGGGTTCCTGTAACCCAACAAGCCATGTGGAGTGCTGTGTGACAGACCCTGCTAGAGATGCGCCATCAAAATGATACTCTGGGGCCACTGTCTTCCATTCCCGTGAAAGCTATGGTTCCTGCCTCCTTTGGACCATTGCCTGAACTATTAGATCTCTAAATCCATCAAAGCTGTGCCAGATGGTGAGCCAAAGGGTGTGTGTGTTTGTGTGTGTGTGTGTGGCCATGAGTATGATTACCTTAGTCTTACACAAGCACTATAGCTTGTGCATGTGTTTTGTAGAGATTGCCTTTCAAACCTTGGACTGACATTTTTTCCCATTGGTTCTTCTTTTTTTGTCTTTTAACTTGTGAATGACTTCTCCAGGATGTAGACACAGTTTTTACTGGGACTGGGCTGGATGAACCATCTTAAGGAAAAAAACACTGTGACCCAGAACTGTAGCATTGTGAACTGGACCAAGTGAAGAGCCTTCTCTGGCTTCTCCTTTAGAAGAAAGTTTATCTCAGGAGGCTGTGCAGTGTCTACGGTAAAGGACACAGTGGCCACATTTTTTAGTCTCCTCTGTGTGCTCCAATGTGTCCATTTCCTCCACGAGCAACTCCTCTAATCAAGCAGGGATCCCAATGCAATGATAAAAATCTATTTCACCCCCACCCCAATACCTAGGGGATGCAGCAAGTATTTCTTACCCAACACAAATAGCTCAAAGTTTTTCCTGTTCTTACCTCCCATGGGGAGTGAATCCCAGTATCTCCAGTGCTACCCAGACTCAGCTTAGCAACACTCAATAAATATTTGCTACATGAATAAAAGAAAGAAAGATTACATGAATGAGCAAATAAACAAATAAATATTCTCTGTCCTCTGTTATTCCAGAAAAAGAAAAAACATGTCTGGGCTTCTGTGGTACCAATTATATCCCACCTCAGAACTAGTATATCTACTTCCATTTGTTGTTTGGGAGTATATGCTGAATATAATTTAATTAGCAAGTTTCTCTTATTTTATAAAATTACAGTGGTCCTTTTTGAAGTTCTAAGTCTTAATCTCTTTGTTTTACATGTTTAAGGCAGGCTCTTTAAGCTATAGAAAGATAATTATGACAGATGTTCACCTCTCAATAGTTGTAAGCTCAAGCATTACATACCTCCCAGGGTCTATATAATTTAGGTAATGGGTTTATTTTTATCAAATTGTCTAAGTATTTATTTTGGATTCATTCAAGAGAATGACATATTCTTAAAGACTGCTATGTGTTTCAAAGATATCATAGTGCTAACAATTACTGGGACTTACTAGGCATCAGGTACAAGTAAAGTGCTTTGTAAACACTATCTCAATTAATCCCTGTAAGGAGTCCAAGAGATAGCTATGATATGCCATCACATTTGACAGAAGAAAAGCAAAGGCATAGAGAGTCCATGTCCAGGAGATGTAGCTAAGTAGCAGAACTAACATTTTAACTAGTATCAAATCCCAGGTTTAAATGTTTGATAACCACTGTTAGTCAGCTTTACATTACTGTGACAAACTACCTGAGATAATCACATTAAAAAGAGGAAAGATTTATTTTGGTTTACAGCCTGTGAGGTCCACAGTCACTTTCCCCTATTGCTTTTGGGCTGTGAAAGCACAGTACCTCATGACAGGGATATATGACTGGGGTTTCTGAGATGCTAAAATAAATGGGGAGGAAAAGGCATGGGTCTCAGGATCCCCTTCCAGGCACATCCCCCAGTGACCTACCTTAATCCAACTAGGCCCCCTCATCTCTGTTGGCCCCTTCCTCTTTGCTGACTTCTAAAGAGGCCACACAGCAAGTGAGCTCAGATTCCTCACATGGAAAATGGAATCAGCATTATTACAGGAATTAGATGGGACAAAATGTATAAAGTCATCCAATGTCTAATTGATAAGAGCACCCTCTACAAACTGTTACCAACACAGTCACTACTCCTATTGCAGCACTTTTCAGAATGTGTGATAGACATAGTCTGTGTTAGCTAGGCAGGGGGCACCCACCTTGTGTGAGATCTAGCCAGCTAGCACTGGTGAGGGTGCCTCCACTGTATTCCTCACAGGATGGTCTTTGTTCACATAAGCAAATACAACCCACAGAATTAAAATCCATTTGTGGGGCTGGGGATATAGCTCAGTGGAATAAGCGCTTGCCTAGCAAGTGCAGGGTCCTGAGTTCAATCCCCAGTACCGCAAAAAAAATAAATAAATAAAATAAAATAAAATAAAAAAATAAAATCCATTTGTAAGCCCACATGGCTACCTATATTTTGAAAGATTTCAACGAATTAAAATGAAAGATTTGAGCTATGCATTTTCTCCTTTCTTATCCACTTTCAATAATAATAATAATATAAACAGAAATCTGGCAGCAGAGAGGAAAAAAAAGTCTATTATGCATCAGATCTATTATGCATCTATTTGTATATCTTTATAGCAGATTTCATAATTTGGTCAAACTCTTCTAAATACATTCTTATCTATTTTTTGTTACTGCAGGCTATTCCAGGTTAATTCTTAAGTTTCTTTACGCAAATGTATCCTAATATCAGGAGACCAGAATAATGATTCGTAAATAGGCCTTTATCCAACATTCTATGTGGCCTCTTTAAAAGTCAGTGAAGATTATTGTCTTGTTAATATGTCTACCCAATGCACTTTATGACCCCCCATGAAAATTTGTGGAAATTAACTGATTTTTAGTAATTTTTACAAATCAAGTAGAAATACTCTTCAGTAGTCTATGCAACCCAATCAAGTCAGCTTTAAAATGAGCCAACTTCATGAAGACAGAGGGTAGCAAATATTTCCTTGGTTTGCATTTTTGAAAAGAGAGGAGCAGAGGTACAGCCCTTTCAAGGAAGTTACTTGAAGGGAATGTTTTCATGAAGGACATACCTGGCATAGAGCAGAACACTAATGTGTAATGAGCTCAAGAGAACAAAAAAGGATGCGAGTAGCAAAGTTACACCCCCTGGCTGGCTGTGCCAACCTAAGCAAGGGAAGAATGCTTGAGGCTTCTGTTTGGGTGCACAAACTGAATGGTGGTATGGCACATATTACCTTTCAGGAGACAATGGTGAGGACAGGCACTGAGCTTCTCAAAGGCCCAGGATGAAAGAGAAGAGGAACATCTCTGTGGCTGTAATTGAAGAGGTATCCTTAAGCCTGGTCTAGACACCTAGTTGATTTTCAAGGAACAGGCTCCATGCCTCTAAGAATCTGCCAACCAACTCTGGCAAGACTGAAAAATAATAATGAGGCAGAAACCAGTTTTCCTTTTTTCTTTTTCTTTCTTTCTTTCTTTCTTTCTTTCTTTCTTTCTTTCTTTCTTTCTTTCTTTCTTTCTTTCTTTCTTTCTGTTTTCCTTCATTCCTTTTCTCCTTTCTCTTTTCTTAGGATTAGTTCTTCTCCCTTCCTCTTCCTCATTACCCTCGATATCGTGTCGAAGAAGGAACTAATATCCTCTTTTGAAGGATTCCTCTTAAAAACACACATCAGCATTCCATGTTATCAGCAGGTACACACGTGAAGAAGGAAAACAAATGGGAGGTGAAGCATTTTAAAATTATGTACAAGGTACCTTTTTTGTTCCCAGCCAGCTCTGACTAAGTCGTTCACTTTGGAACAGAAAAAAATGTGGCTGTTCAGACAAACAGGATTGAAACTGGCAGAACCTTCCCTTTGACAGACAGGGATGATGCTGAGTTTGGTGTTTTAATTTTTCACCCCTATTAAATTTGAAAGACTGGGCTGCTAGTAACAAGGCTTCTCCCTGAACACATAAAAGCATGAGGAAAATGTTTCTTTTCCAAAGTTTTTTTTAATCTATGAATTCTGTACCTCTCTTTCTGTCTGTCTTTTTTTTTTTTTTCCTATCTGCATAAATCAACATGGTAGTTTGGTGACAAGTAATTAGTCATTCCTGATAAAATGGGCCTTGGCTTTGCTGTGGTCTGTAATGATGCAGAAAAGCAACAATCGGAGCTTACATCAGGAGGGGGCTGCCCCGGCATTGTGGTGTCTCTGTACCTGGGTATATCCCAGGAGCAAAACCTCACTGAGCTGCCAGCTAACAGCCAGATTCTTTTCTCTCTTACCAGAGAGAAAACATGTGTGGGGAGAGGTACTGAATTCATTTCTTGAGATAATGCAAAAGTAAACAAAAATATTTGTTCATTCATTAAATTCCCAAGGGCCTTGAAGTTTGCTTTCAAAACTGGTTCGGTCATTATCATCTGGAGATGAAAGCACTCACAGCAGACAATATTTTATTACCTGTGTTGACTGAACTACTCTGTGATCCTGGCTTTTCCCCTTTTGAGCTAGAATTTTCTCTGAAAAACATAAATGCAATTACCTCAGGCCAAACAGCCTTGAAAGAATACGAGGTCTAGAGCCTCCTTGTAACTGAGGGTTATTTCAGCAGCACAAAACACTTAACTCCTGTCCATTGGATGGTGTGTGAGATGGGGAACTTGAAGACAAGACATTTCTGTCAGTACAACAAAATGTCCCATGTGAGAGTACTGAATTAAAGATGTTTACAAGAGAAAGCCTCGTGTGTGTGTGTGTGTGTGTGTGTGTGTGTGTGTGTGTAGGAAACTAGGTACACATTTAAGATTGCTTTCCCCAGATTCAGATGGCAACTTTACTTTTACACAAAAGAGAGTGAGCATAGGAAGGGTGCCCACTCAAAAGAGTACATTCAGAAGAAAAAGAAAACATTTCTGAAGTGATGTGTAAGGCAGGCCTGCTGGGGCAGGTTTACACTCAAAGGGCTCTTTGCAGGGTTTAGAGAAAAATCCTGCAGGAGCTGTGCAGCAGGGCTTGGCAGGTCACGAAGGAATGCCGATCGGAGTTCTCTCCCAAAGCAGGCAATTCTGGGACCCAGGATGCCACCTTGGAGCCTAGTTTGAGCACAAACATGATAATACATTCCCTACACATCTCTGGGCCACTTGCCTAAACCCATGTTGCATTTTTTCTGACACGGAGAGCGTAAGCTCCAAAAGTGAAGCTAAACACACCCTCCAAGAAGTTCATTCTGCCTTGGTCTGACTTGAATTTGATCATTAACCTGGGTACTTCCATGGAGAATGCCCTCTTCAAGACTTGAGGTTTTAGCTAAACCAAAGAATTAGGTTTCCTTGCTGATTGTCAGCGTGCATCTCATTCTCACATAAGAAATTTTGGGGCCCTCACTGGACTTCAGGTTTTGGAATACTATTTCTATTCTCAGCTGAAAATACAGATGAGAATTGGTGCTGTTTTTCCCTCATCTGTACTAATCAACCCAAGCCGATGAGCTTCAAGGTACAAACCTAGAATTTAGGTTTCTGGGGGGCCTTTTTCTTTTCAAAGAGAAAAAAAAATTGTCTTTCTGCTTAAGCAGTTTTGCCTTCAATACAAAAATCCTTTCCATACATGCCCAGAGATCTGACATGACTGCATTGGAGACATCTGCAATATAAGCATCAGAAGCACCATGCCCCTCTTCTGCGTTAGTGCCTGTGCCCAGAGCAACACTTCCAGGGCTGGGTGCTGGGGTTCATCCTGACTAGACCTGCCTGCCTGGGAGTGTGGTTTGCCAACACAAAGCCAACTGCTTCTACAGTGGGCCATCAAAAGCCCTAGCAGCCATGTGAAAACTCACAAAATAACTATGTAAAGCCTCAAATTCATTAATTACTTCAGGAAAGGAGAGAGGGAGAAGGGGTCGGGGGATTGAGCATTAAGCTGAAGTTAGTTACCCAGCAAACTTCCCCTTTATTTGGGGTCTCTTGTGAAGTACTGAGCTAAGAGCTAAGGTTTAATGAGCAGCTGTGGCATGCTTTTTTTCATTAAGTATAATGGAGAAGGCATAAAGGTATTAATCCCTACCCTCTTGCACTGACACCCAGTCCGCTGTCCTGGAAGGAGTGCCTTATGCTGTGTGTGCTAACAAACATTTTAGTAATTTCACCAATAGTATGGTTATCACAGTGATCAACAAGTACCTTTAAGCTGCAACATATTTTAATTTTAGCCCACAAGGCAGAAATTCTGATGTATAGTGTAACTTCAGCATCAAAGGTTTACAGGAGTGGGAGGTGTAGCTCAGTGGTAGAGTCTATAATGCACAAGGCCCTAAAATCTGTCCCTAACACTGCCCCCGAAAAACTATACAGAATGAGCACCAGTCTATTTCTGGAGGTCATAGCATCAAATTTTGACTCTAGGCAAAAACCTAGAAACCACCTGCATGTCCATAAATATTTAGACTAGCTTTGTTAAAAAAGTAGTACCTTCCAATGACAAAATACCAGAAACACAAAGAAGTAGATCTTCTTGAAAATCCTCAAATCTACTAGGTATAAAAGGAATGTTTGTGTATTTTAGAGGTAGCTCTGTGTTAATATATTTTATACGTATAGAAGCTGTTTAATCTCCAGGATAAAATGAGTGATAAAGGTGTAGCCTACGTAAGTGCAAAACTTGAGAGTGCTTGGAAATGCTTAGCCATTTAACATGGCCGCGACATCCAAGCTTGTGACCTGTTCAAGTTGGGATTTTTTAAAAAATGAGTTTGTACTTTAATGTCTTTGGTTATTTTTTGTAATTATCCTAGCAATTTATTTTTCCTGCATTTTATGAAAGTATTGGACCATGGTGATTAGAAATAAAAAAAAATTCTGTTGTCACAGAATGTTAGAGACACACTGTACTAGGAACATGAGCAAAGAATCCCATTTGCACATCTCCTACACACCTCTGATCTTTATGTATTGCTCGAATTTTTATCTTTGATATGCACTGTTTTCATGATTAGACATTTGGAAATGTTTAAAATTGGTTCTAAGAAAACGTATCAGGTCAGTCGTTTTATCCAGCACATCCTTCCTGGACTCACTTATCCCAGTGCCTCAAACACATCGTTTGAGCTTTCCTTACGCTCAGAAATTGCCCAAGCCTCAAAAAGAAGCATTGCTCTGGGAAGAAAGCCAAAGGGTGCCAAGAGAAACGGGCAGGCAGTGACCAATCAAGGAAGACTGCCCACATTTTGAAAAAATCAGAAAGACAGTTTTCCACATCCATGAGCATGGCCGGAGTGAGAGCCTCTCTCACAGATGAGAATGCTGCACTCAAGTCTCATTAAAATCTCCTCACTGGATTACAGACCCCAAAGGCTCTGGGGAGCGTCGTGAACCACATAATGTTTCTCGCTTTGCATCTTCAATTATGCATCTTTGATTTAGCTGACAGATGTGAAGCAGTGTGCATAGCCAGGCAATCCCCTGGTGGCCAGCGTGTGGGGGGAGGCTGGAGAACACCGTCTTCCCCCTGCATCTGGCACCAGCTCCCAATCCCTCAGAACTTTCTTCTCCATCCACCTTCCCTCGCCCAGGCCCTGGCGGGGATTGAATGGACACACCCATTTTTACTAAAGCCCCTCTTCCCTTTGGAGGATTCCCAAGGCAAATAGGAATGGTGCACTGATCAGAGGGAGCACCTCTTTTATTATGGGATGGCACCACCCCAGCATTCCATCAAGCTCTTCAGTGTAGAAATCAGGCCAGATTCTGGCTCTTTCTCAAACCATGGCTGCCAGGACTATATAGAGAAATATCTGCCTGGATGGTTGGGAGTGCTTGGCTCGGCCCTGCCGGAAATTCGCTTTTAACCCTGCATCACAAGCTCTCCAGTGCCTTCCTGGTAAGAGATGCCGGGCTTGTTACACTGACGGTCTTGGCCTCCAGGGGGAGAAAGGGAGCTCTGAGGCCCTCCCTGGATACAGAGGCTGGTGGCTTCGCAGCCTGGATGCGTGGTCAAGCTCCATAGGAGTAAGGTCAAACAGGGTTCAAGGACCACACCTCAGGGCACTGACAGATGGAGGGGAGAAGCTAGAAGATCAGAAGGGAGAGAGAGAGAGAGGGAGAGAGAGAGAGAAGGAGAGATACTTCTGGGCATACATGGATCATTCATCAATATACTCCATATGCAGAATGTTCCGTTTCTGAATGTAGTTTCAGTGAATGAATTCTTAGGTGTCATACTCACTGTTTTCAATAACAGGGACCCTCTGTGCTAGGATGTTTGGTGTCAGATTTTTCTGAAATGTGGTCAGTTAACAGATTTATCCCAATTCATTATTAACAGATAAAAATAAGAGAGTAATTTGGGGCGCCGTTTTTCAAAGGTCCAGGCTAAATGAAATTCTTGGTTTTATTTCCTTTTTTCTTTTTCTTTTATAACTGTGAACAAGTTTATGTGACTTTTATTTTAATTTTTTATTTTCCTACACTATTTCCTCAGCTCTTACACTGTCATCGTAAATACAAATATGGAAGTCATAATTGTTGTGTACTGGAGGGTTCTTTTAATCCACTTTCTTTATCACAACATGGTTCCCAATAGCTGCTTTATGGAGTCAGCGTAGGTGCTAGTCAAAGGATAAATAAAGACAAAGAGATTTATCCACACAACAGAGTATTACTTAGCCATAAATAAGAGTGAATGATTTCATTTACAGGACATAGATGAATCTAGAGATCATTATATTAAGTGAAATAATCCAGACTCCGAAAAACCAGTATCACCTGGTTTTCTCTCATATGTGGAATCTAGGTAAAAATTAAGACGATATGTAGTACACTTATCTTTGCTCTCTTGTGCATGTATATTTTTCCTTCCTTCTTTCTTTCTTTTCTCCCTTTCCTCATCCCAGTTGTTCTTTCCTTTTGAGCAATGTCTTTCTCTTTCATAATACCTATCTTTAGAGCTGAGTAATATTCCATTATATAAAAATACCACAACATTTTATCCATTCCTCAGTTGATGGGCATTTGGATTGCTTCAACAATTTAGTTATTACAAATTACACTGCTATAAACATGGATGCGTATATATTGCTGTGATATGATGTTTTCACTTCTTATGGAAAAATACCCAAGAGAGAAATAGCTTGGTTGAATAAGACCTCTGGTAAATGGACACAACCAGAGACCATATTCATAAGTGAAATAAATCAGGCCCACATGTGTAAACATCATAGTGTCTCACTAGCGTAAGAACCTGAAAGAGTGAATAAAATCTAAAATGTACAATAGATATTGTGAAAGAGAAAGAATCTGTTCAAAAGGAAAGAACAACTGGGATGAAGGAAAAGAGCAAAGAAAGCAGGGAAAATATATGTATATATGTATACACAGGATAGCTAAGATAGTTGTGCTACTGATTTCTGTTGGTTTATTGAAAGGAACAGTTCATGCCTAATTATTTGATCAATCTTGCATACCTATATCTGGTAATCTGAGCAACTACTTTGAAACAACAAGATGCAATATAACAACCATTGTTAATTTCCTGTCATCTTGTTTTGAAATTCTGTATCATTTTTATTGTTTTCTTCTCTTTAAAATAAAAAAAAAAAAAGATGATGCAAAAGTAGAAGGGAGGCCGTTAGAGAAGAGAGAGGAAATCAGGGGGACAGGAGAGGGGCGGGACAGAAGCTCTTACTGAAGTATGTTGTACAGAGGTATGAAAATACTGCAGCGAAACCCATTATTTTGCATAATTAATATGCACTAATAAAAAAGTCCACTTTCTCACACCTTAGCTCTTGTGAAGAAAAGGAATTATTCTTCCTTTGCCACGTATTTTGCTATTGATAATAAAAACATGCGTATGGACACTCTTGAATTCTGGAAGATGTATTAATGCTATTCCTATTAAATTGAACATTTACTTCTATACCTTTTGCCTTTTCCCTCTTTGGGGCGCTATCCCCTCACATTACTCTGGACACTCTCAAGTGACCACCCTATGGTGCAGCCCAGGGTTTCAGGCTCAGAGAGGTCTGGGTTTCAATTCCGTCTCAATTACTTCTGAACTGTGCTGATGTGGGCAAGTTACTTAGGCTCCAAGAGTCTTTGTTTCCAAATCTGTAAATAAGGATGAAATAAGACTGTGTACGTTTGCCAATTCTCACCCCGTTTTATTTTCCTTACCTTTCTTCTCTAATGTACTGCACATTTTTATCTTCACCCTGCCCATTCCTTCTAGCATAGCATCAAGAAAGTGGAAGTGCAGCAGGCTTGCAATCCAAAGGCCAAAGCTTCTATAGAACAGGAGGAGGTGATCATCCAGTTTGGAGGACACCAGGCTGAAGTGTCTTATATATGAGGATGAGCAACCTTTTGTTCCATTCAAACCTTTAACTGTTGGATGAGACCCACAGAGTTTGTGGAGAGCCATCAGCCCACTGATTTAAACGTTAATCTCATCTAAAAACTCTCACCCGCAGAGCTTTTGATCAGATATCTGTAGCCAAGTTGACACCAAATAGCCCTGGTGGTAGAATCAGCCAAAAGCCACCTGAAAATGAATCTGGACTTAAAGTAGAAGGGTCTCTCTGCCAGGGGGTTGGGTGGACACCCTGAAGCCAGTGGCAACTGGTGAGGACACATAAAAAGAAATCAAGCTCAGAGGAGAGGATGGGTACTTTCTGGTCCAGAGTGCTGTGGCTCTGTAAGTCTATGTTTAGTATTGGTTTTCTTTATCATGTGTCTTCCCAAATGAATGGGTGTCAGATTTTCAATGCCTGTCCAGTGCCACTATGCATGCAGTTCCCTTTTGAGAGACAGATGAAGCTAAAGAATATAAAGTATTTTTTAATTAAATTTTTTTTGGTACTGGGAATCGAACTCAGGACCTTGTGCTTGCCAGGCAGGTGCTTGTGCCACTAAACTATATCCCTGGCCCTTAAGCTAAATTTGAGAACATCCAAGAGACTACTGAAAATCAGGGTGTCTTCCTCCTCCTTGTACAAAACAAAGTAAAAGTTTATAAACCTCTACCTGGAATTCTCTCAAGATACAGTTTTTTATTTGTAAAACTCATTTTTAAAATTTCCCTCTGCTTCCAATTGATGATACTTCTAAATATAAGCCTTCTTGTTCAACAGGCATTTTCTCAGTGAGGTCATCCCTAGAGACTCAGAATCAGTAGCCTCTTTTTTAAAATCTCCTATAACAACCACTTACTCTCCTGGTTAACTTCCTTATAACTCTTTACATCCTGGTTTCCTTTTCAAAAATTCAGTCCTCCTCTTACCCAGCCTCTAACAATGTCCATTCTACTTTCTCTCTGTTTCATTATTCTCAGTAGCTCATGTAATAGAATCACAATTTGTCACTTTGAGTCTGACTTATTTCATTTCACATAATATCTTCAAAGTTCTCCCACATTGTAGCTTGTTACAGAATTGCATTTCTTCTCAAAGCAGGCTAATACCTCATTGGGGGAATGTACCATCTTTTATTACTGGCTTGGTTTAACCTTTTGGCTATTATAAATAATGCTGTTATGAACATGGTCATACAAATACAGATGCAACACATAACAATGTTTTGATCAACAACAGATAGACCATATATATGGTAGTGGAATCATAGGATTATAGTGGAGCTGAAAAATATCCTAGTGACACTGTAGTCATTGTGAAGTCATAATGTGTTACTCACATGGTTGTGCTGATGCTCATACAAACAAACCTACCGTGATGCCAGTGGTATAGGAGTATGGCATGAAGAATTATGTGCAGTACACAATACTTGATAGTGAAAATAAATGTGAACATGCTAGGCATACAATGAGCTTTACGAACAAATGACTCTGTTACTGGTTTATGTATTTCCTATACTATATTTTTACCATTATTTTAGAATACAGCCCTTCTACTTACTAAGACACACTTATTATAAAACAGTGTGCATGTTACACTGGCAGCTGGCTTCCTGTTTACTGATTCCATGAAGAGATTAACTTACCCTACCTAGGTTTGTGTTTCTCTAGATTTTTGTTTGCCTGTTTGTTTTTTATTAGTAGCCATTTCGCTATGATTTTGCTTTGCATTCTCCCTAATGATTATTGATACTGTTCTGGCATCAACTTTTAAATTTATTTGATGGCCTGTGTTGTCTGCATCATCCACCAGGATGTAAGCTCTGCAAGCAGGAGGAATGTGTCTGACTTGTTCACATTCTAGACCTGAGCCGGGAGCACCCAGCTGGCACAAAGCAGATACCCAATTATTTGTTGAATAAATGAATGGATGACTTTACTGGGGAGAAAAATTCAAATCCAAACTTGGACTCCAAATTAATCTTTAGACACTCATGGTCTTTTACCTGAAAAAAAAGAATACTTAATTGTCACGTTCTCTGCATTCCTTGGAAAGTGACAGAAAAATGTGGTCAGACCCTTCCTGCCGCTGAAACAAACTACCCACCTTAATAAAATGCTGTGACTGGTTCTTTCCAGCCTTTGGACTTGATAACTGATAAAACTGAAGAGAGTGTGCTATTTCAGTGACCAAATTAGATGTATCACTACTCACTTGTACCACATAGATAGTAGTATATGTTCAATAAATACCTGCTGGTAAATAAGTGATTGGTCCTGAAAACACAGATTGTGTATGAGAGATGTGGAAGTCATTGGGACAAAAGCTCCCCAGACAGTGGCTTTGGTAGAAAGTATAAACATCAAGATTAGTGGGTAACTCAGTCTTTTCTTCTTCAACTAAGTAATCAATTTAGAAACTAAATCTCTTACCAGATGCTCTGTGCTTTTTGCTTCTCTACATATCAATCACCTGCAGAACACCAGAGGAGCCTGACCTCTTTATGCGTTCACTCTACAAAGCGTGAGGAAGGATTTTCCTACATTCTTCTGCTGATACAGCTCTAGAAATAGTCCCGTTTATTTGATAGCAGAGGCCACTTCCTGTTGTACCTGTTCTGCAAAATGCAAGAGTGTTAGCAGAATGGAAGCAGTCTCATTTAAATTTATTCTAGTGTTTAAACAGAGAAAACATGCTTTATGCCAACCAAGATTTCTGCTAGTTCTTGATAGACATTGCTGAAATGTGGTATTAATCTCTTTCGAGAAGATGTAGGTAAGGTGTTAATCTGTTTATTTCATGTCTCTGGGTTTTTTAATAAATAAAAAAGTGAACCAAGAAGTACTGACATGTTTCCTCATTCAGTGATGGTGGCTGTTAGACTATCTGGTCTCAGAGACCAGCAATGGCTATATGAAGGACAGAGAATAATTCCAATCAACACTCTGCATCCCCTCCCCCAAAGGTGAGGCTCCTCTAGACCAGATACAGGAAGGTGAAAATAATCTCATGAAGTTCCTGGGAGAATTAATCTGACAAAGACCCTGAGTCCTTTGGCTTGCTTCCTATAGAGAGGTCTCTGAGAAAGGGCAACCCTGTGTCATTCACCTGACAGGGAAGTATTTGTTTCTACTTTTTGGTATGTAATTTCTGTACCTTTTGCACCAGAATTAGAGATCAGGTTTAAAATTTCCAAACCTCACAGGGCCAAATGCGAACCACTTTCTACCAAATCAGAATCTCTGGAGACAGGTAAAGCCCCCAAATTCCATTTTTCAGAAAGGATGAAAAGCCTTTCTCAAAAACCTCCCCAAGTTTCATTGGGTAGGAATAAGTTTCATATTCATGTCTCATATGATTACTGGCCGGGAGAATAAGATCCAGTGTAAAACCCATGGTACCAGGATGGCAGAGTTCCCCTTCCCTGGGCTAGTGGCCTCAAAGGTGTAAATACTAGAATTAGATTCTGTTGGTACGGAAAGAGTGGCTCAGGTGGGAGCTGAGAGCAGTAATGACCTTTGGTACCACCCCGTGGTTACTGATAAGGGTAATGACTCATGTAAAGTATTAGCTTCCTTGCTTGCCATTTTTTAAGTTTACTCAAGGTTTCCAAATCAAATACCCACAATTTATTTTCCTCATTAGTATCCTCCTTAAGTCTAGAAACCATCAAAAGCCAGAAAGAATTAACATGTAGTAAGACAGCGCAAGAGATTACTCTTAGAAAAATTCAAAATATCTTCAAAACACCTTCATCCAGAGTCAGTGGAAACATCATACATGCATCCTCTCATTCAACAAATATTTTCAGAATATCTGTTTTATGTCAGATACTACATTTGGCCCTGTGCATAAATCAATCAGTAACACAGACAAAGAGTCTTTCCCTGTCCTTATGTGGCTGACTTCTCAGTGTAAACAGCAGAGAGTAAATACATTAAGCAGGTAAGTGGGGGAAATACTTGAAGAAATAAGTTCTATAAAGATAAATACAGCAGGTGGGGAGAAAAAAGGTTATACTCTTGTGGCAGTGTTACAGTTCTCACTAAAAGAGAGGTGGGAGTGAGCCCTGTTGAAAAGAGGGCATCTGTGAAAAGACATAAAGATGAGCAGTGAGTCATAGGGCCAAATAAAGGAGAGGACCCAGCCAAGACACAGCACATACAAAGATGCCCCTTTAATGGGGTGCACCTGGGTCGTGGAACAGGCAAACGCTGGAGGACTGAAAGGAGATGGACCAAAGAAAGAGGGGTAGGAGATGAAAGAAAGGCAGAAAGCAGTAGGATGGAAAAGGGTTCTTAGGCCTTTTCAAGGATTTTGGTTTTGCTCTGAGATGGGAAGACATTGGGAGATTGAAAGCAGAGTAGTGACATGATCCACTTTTTGTTTAATAGGATCATTATGGCATTGCTTGGAATACAAACTACAGAAAGATGAATGAGGAAACTTTTGAACTGATTCAGGTGTGATACAGTCCACATAACAGAAATGAAAACAATAATTCAATTTTAGTTTCTATCTTGAGTAACTAGAAAGCTGGAGCAACTGTTAACTGATCTCGGCAATACTGTAGGAAGGGCAAGCTTGTTGAAGGAGAATCTACAGTTCATTGTGAACATGCTAAGCATACAATACCTATTAGACATCTAAGTGCAGATGTTAGTCACTGGATGAACTGGAGATCATTTAGCATCTTCATGATATGTAAGGTCACAGAACTGGTTGAAATCACAAGGGAGATAGATAAGTTCAGAATCTAAGTCTTTGGCATTGTTTTTCAAGTATTTTGAATTCTACTTCATGTATCCAACTAGTGGCATTCTAGGACATAGAAAGATAGACGGGGAAATAGTAAACTTTTAAATTTTTCATCAATAATAACATGCTACAATGGAAAGATTTTGTCCAAGTTATTTGGAAAGATTACACATCTTGAAGTTAATGGAGTTCATATTGGCTTTGATTCATTCAACCCAGAAATCTCAGTAACTATCCACTTAGCTTGTGTTTTAACTAATTAAATTAGAGTCAGGCACTTAAAAAATTGGTTGGGGATTGTGAGTGACAAAGGGAGCTACAAATCCTGGCACAGCTATTCCTATACTCAAAAACTTACATTTGGGTTTCTTCCAGAAATGCACCAGAGCCTAGGGAGTGGCCTCCAGCCAAAAGTAGAGACACTGTCAAGGAAGGGGCACTAGACCCAGGAAGTAGGATGAAGTTTCCCAGAGAAGCCAAAATAGATTTCAAGAGTGAGATTCTAGAGTCAGGTATATCTGTGTTCTTATCCCATGGCCACCATTCACTAGCTATTTGGTTAGGAGAAATCCTGCTTATGTTTCCTGAGTTTTCTTTTCCTTTTATATTGAATAGAAATAATAGTATCGGGCTGGGGATATAGCTCAGTGGAATAAGCACCTGCCTAGCAAGCGCAGGGTCCTGAATTTGATTCCCAGTACCGCCAAAGGAAAAAAAAAAAAAAAAAGAAATAATAGTATCTATTTTGTGGAAAAAATGGAATAGGAAAATGATTGTAAAGCATTTCACATGATGGTTATTTTTGTTTCTGACATTTCCTTAAGTCTCGATTAGTCCAAGATATTACAATACTTTACATATTAATGAACTGAAAGTCTACTGAATCAGACTATAATGTGTAACCTAAAAAATACCCTAGTCCAGTGATGAACCTTTTAGAGCCTTTAATCATAGAAACAACCCACTGCAGCATGCATGATATAGATTTTCCACCAACGGCCCTGGTCCAATATTTGGTTGTCTCGGTAGTGGTAGGACAATTCTTGAATTGCATTTAGCTCTGATACCACTAAGAGACACCCCAAGAAATTAATTTTGAAACAGACTATAATTGGTGGGTGGACACAAAGAGTTGATACACTTATGCTTTGGAAGTGGACAGCTCAGTGAACTCAGTTCACAGCATCTTTGGCCTCTAACATGTATTATTTGATTGTAGGAATTTACCGAGTGAATTCCTTTGCCAGTGAGTCACATGCTTTGGTAAAATTCCATTTGTGAGGGCACTTCCGAATTCTGGAGCATTCTGCCCCTTTGCAGTCCAGTGTAGACCTGTTTCTACAACAAGATATTAAATAAGGCAACTTGGCTTGACCCACAGAGGAACATCTGGACAGCCCCTCTGCCTGCGCGGACCTCTGGGCGGGTGAGCAGTGTTCGCGCCCCGACCAGATCTCTGCGTCAGGAAGGAGCTTGATCCACAGAGGAACATCTGGGCAGCCTCTCTGCATGCGCGGAACTCTGGGCAGGTGAGGCATGTGCGTGCTCTGACATGGATCTCTGGGTAGGGAGTAGCTCAGCCCACAAAGCAGCATCTGAGCAGCCTTTTGAGCGGAACTCTTTGCAGAAAGCTTAAGGGACATTCTCCTGAAGAGAAGGAGCCATTGGAGCAGCCTTTGCAATGGATCTTTGCTTGGTGAGCTGCCTGGGTAATTTATAGCTCAATATTTTGAATCTGATATCCAAAATGGGAAGACAGAAGAACAAAACGCAGTCTCAGAACTCAGCCCCACCCAGAACAAGTCCTGGATGCAACAATATACTGGAACTAGAAAGCCACATACCTGCAAGTTCTGAAACGATTGCATTTGAAATAAAGAAACATCTCCATCAGGCCATAGAAGAGATTAAAGCAGAAATAAGCCACATACCTGCAATTTCTGAAACGATTACACCCGAACTAACGAAACAACTCCATCAGGCCATACAACAGATTAAAGCAGGAATAAGTCACATACCTGCAATTTCAGAAATGATCACATCGAAGTAAAGAAACAACTCCATCAGGCCACAAAAGAGATTAAAGCAGAAATAATCTCTCAGACAAAAAATGAACTGAAAACTATAATGGAAGAAGTGTTCCACACACATAGAGAAGAAATAGATAAAAGAATAGAAAAAAATAGGAAACAAATGGAAACGTTACAAGAGCAATTTAGGAATGAATTACCACGAATGAAACAGGTCCAAAGAGATTGCCAGGAATTGAAAACTTCCATCGAAAGCTTGCAAAACCGCTTAAATGAAGCCGAAGATAGAATTTCAGATCTTGAAGACAGCATGACAGCTAATGAGCGTGAAAGGAAGGATCTCATAAAGTCATCAAAGACCCAAGAAAAATCAATACAACAGCTGCAAGATGAGGCAAAAAGAAATAATATTCCAGTAATAGGAGTCAGTAAAACAGCAGGAGACAACACAAATGATATAAAAAGAATATTTGCTGAAATAATAGCAGAAAATTTCCCAAACATGGTAAAAGATACTGAAGTACAATTAATCGAGGCATATAGAGCCCCAACGAGCCATAACCCAAAAAAAACCACACAGACATATAATAGTCAGGACCCCAGACATCCAGCCAAAGAACACAATATTAAAAGCTGCTAGAGAAAAGAAACAGGGGCTGGGGGTATAGCTCAGTGGCATAAGCGCTTGCCTGGCAAGTGCAAGGTCCTGAGTTTGATCCCTGGTACTGGGAAAAAAAAAACAGAGAAAAGAAACAGATCACCTATAAAGGAGAGCCCATCAGAATCACAGCAGACTTCTCAATGGAAACCGTGAAATCAAGAAGAGCTTGGAGTGAGGTATTACAGATTCTGAGACAAAAGAGCTTCCAACCCAGACTGATGTATCCTGCAAAACTATCCTTCAAATTCAATGGAGAAATAAAACATTTCCATGACAAAGAAAAACTGCAGAACTTCATGAGTGCCAAGCCAGCATTGCAAAAAGCACTAAAAGATATTCTAGACAGAGAAAAAAGTGACCACAATCTCAAGAACAACAATCAAAAGAAACCCTCAAACAGAACAAGCAAGTAAACAGATAGCAAAAGTAGGAAAACAACAAGTAAATAGCATGACAAGAATAAGCCAACATATAACCATTATAACCATTAATGTAGATGGCCTCAATTCACCAGTCAAAAGGAAAAGATTGGCAGAGTGGATTAAGGAACACAATCCAATAATATGCTGTATACAGGAAACACATTTTACTCAAAAGGAAGGCCACAGGCTGAAAGTTAAAGGATGGAAAACAATTCTCCATGCAACAGGTTCCCAGAAAAAAACAGGGGTAGTTATTATGTTTGCAGACAATGTAAACTTCAAACCAAAAACAGTAAGAGATAAAGAAGGCCATTACATACTAGCTAGGGGAAAGCTGAAAGAGGAAGAGATAACAATCCTAAACATTTATACACCAAATAATGGAGCACCAAACTTTACAAGTCAAATCTTAACAGACATGAAAAATCAAATAACTAATAACACTATTGTAATAGGGGACCTAAACACCCCTCTGACGCAAAGAGATAGGTCAACTGGACAGAAACTCAGCAAAGAAATAACAGACCTGAACCAAAAGTGTGAACAAATGGACTTAGTAGATGTATACAGAGTGTTCCAACCCACAACATCAGAATACACATTTTTCTCAGCTGCACATGGGTCTTTCTCTAAAATTGACCACATTCTAGCCCACAGAGCATATCTACCTAAATGCAAAAGAGTTGAAGTTATCCCATGCATATTATCTGACCACAGTGCAATGAAATTGGAAATTAATAACAAAGAGAACTCCAAAAACCACATAAACACTTGCAAATTAGACAACAACCTCCTGAATAACCAATGGGTCACTCAAGAAGTTAAAGAAGAAATTAAAAAATACCTACAAACAAATGAAAACGCAAATATATCCTACCGGAATCTGTGGGATGCAATGAAAGAAGTCCTCAGAGGGAAATTTATAGAGATGAACTCATATATAAAGAAAACAGAAAGAGAGCAAATAAATAGCTTAATACTACACCTCAAACTTTTAGAAAAAGAGCAACAAGCCAAACCAAAAGCCCAAAGAAGGGAGGAGATTATAAAACTCAGGGTAGAAATTAATGCAATTGAGATGAAGAAAACTCTACAAAAAATAAGTGAATCAAAGAGTTGGTTTTTCGAAAGAATAAATAAAATTGATAAACCCCTAGCCAACCTTATCAAAAAAAAGAAGGGAAAGAACTCAAATTCATGCAATAAGGAATGAAAAGGATGAAATCACTACAGATCCCACAGAAATTCAAAAGATCATTAATACCTACTTTGAAAATCTTTACCCCCATAGGACAGAAAATACAGAAGAAATGGACAGATTCCTAGAAATGTACAAATTACCAAAACTGAATCAGGAAGACTCAAAAATCCTGAACAACCCAATATCAATTAATGAGATTGAAAATGTCATTAAAAACTTACCAACAAAGAAAAGCCCAGGCCCTGATGTATTCACAGCAGAATTCTATAAAACATTCAGGGACGATTTAATGCCAACACTCCTCAAACTCTTCAATGGAACCAAAAAGGAAGCAACTCTCCCTAACACATTTCTGGAGGCAAGTATTATACTGATACCAAAACCAGAGAAGGACCAACCAAGAAATAGAACTATAGGCCAATCTCTCTGATGAACACAGATGCAAAGATACTCAACAAAACACTAGCAAATAGAATACAGCGAATCGTAAGGAAAATTATGCACCATGACCAGGTTGGATTCATTCCAGGAATGCAGGGATGGTTCAATATTCGCAAATCAATTAATGTAATACATCATATCAATACAGCCAAAGACAAAAACCACATGATCATCTCAATAGATGCAGAAAAGGCTTTCGATAAAGTCCAACATACATTCATGTTTAAAACCCTAGAAAAAATAGGAATAGATGGCCTCTACCTCAATCTGATCAAAGCCATCTATGACAAACCAACAACCAACATCATACTAAATGGACAAAAACTGAAAACTTTCACTTTAAAGTCAGGAACAAGACAAGGATGTCCATTGTCACCACTCCTATTCAACATAGTTCTGGAAGCATTAGCCAGAGCAATTAGACAAGAGAGAGAAATAAAAGGAATAAAGATAGGAAAGGAAGAAGTTAAACTATCACTATTTGCAGATGACATGATACTATACATGGAGGATCCCAAAAACTCCACAAGAAAACTCCTGGAATTAATTGACAAATTCAGCAGCGTAGGCGGATACAAAGTCAACACCCAAAAATCAATAGCATTCCTGTACACGAACAACAAACAGACTGAGAGAGAAATTGAGGAAACCATACCTTTTACAATAGCATCCAAGAAATTGAAATACTTAGGAATCAATATAACAAAGAATGTGAAAGATTTATTCAGTGAAAACTACAGTACTCTGAGAAAAGAGATCAAAGAGGATTTCAATAAATGGAAAAACATACCCTGCTCATGGTTAGGAAGAACCAACATTGTGAAAATGGCCATACTACCAAAATTGTTGTACAATCCAATGCAATTCCCATTAAACTACCGTTAGCATACCTCACAGATCTAGAGAAAATATGCCTCAAATTCATCTGGAACCAGAAGAGACCCAGAATAGCAAAAGCAATCCTGGGCAACAAGGACAAGTCAGGCGGAATCACAATCCCTGACCTGAAATTATACTACAAAGTTACTATAATAAAATCAACCTGGTACTGGCTAAAAAACAGACCTGAGGATCAATGGAACAGACTGGAAGATGCAACCACAATGAAAAACACACTCAGCCACCTAATATTTGATAAAGAGGCCAACCAAACTCACTGGAAAAAAGATGGCCTGTTTAATAAATGGTGCTGGGAAAACTGGCTTGCCTCTTGCCGAAAACTGAAAATAGACCCCAGTCTATCACCATCCACCAAACTCAGGTCAAAATGGATCACAGATCTCAACATTAAAACAGAAACTCTAAATCTATTGGAAGAGAAAGTAGGTAAAAATCTTGAAGACATAGGAGTAGGCAGAGAGTTCATGAACAAAAATGAAACTGCAAGGGAAACACTTCAAAGAATCACTAACTGGGACCTCATCCTACTGAAAAGTTTTTGCACATCTAAAGAAATCACCAGCAAAGTAAAAAGAAAACCCACAAATGGGGAAAAAATCCTGGCTGGCTGTCCCTCAGACAAAGGACTGCTATCTAGAACATACAAAGAATTAAAAAACATGTACCTGTCCAAATTCAAAGACCCAATCCAGAAATGGGCATCTGAGATGAATACACACTTCTCAGATAAAGAAATACAAATGGCAAATAAATATATGAGAAAATGTTCAACATCTTTAGTCATTCGAGAAATGCAAATAAAAATAACATTGAGATTTCCTCTCACCCCAATAAGATTGGCCAGTATTAAAAAATCATCCAATAACAAATGCTGGCGAGGCTGTGGAGAAGTAGGAACTCCATACACTGCTGATGGGATTGTGGACTGGTGCAACCACTGTGGAGAGCCATTTGGAGATTTCTCAGCAAACTAGGTCTAGAGGTTCCATTCAAACCAGCTATTCTCCTTCTGGGCATTTTCCCAGAAGATCTGAAAACATCATATCAGTCTGATATATGTGCACTCATGTTTATAGCAGCGCAGTTTGTAATAGCTAAATTGTGGAAACAACCCAAATGTCCATCCACAGAGGACTGGATTAAAAAACTGCGGCATTTTTATATAATGGAATATTACCTATAAAGAGGGACAGATTTGGGGCCTTCGTAGGCAAATGGTCACAATTAGACACCATACTCATAAGTGAAATAAATCAGAGGTACATGTGTAAGCACCGTATTGTGTCACTGGTGTAAGAATCTGAGGGTGGGAATATAAACTAAGAGACATGAAGGAAATCTGTTCAAAAGTATGGAACAGATGGGATGAGGGAAAGGAGAAAAGAAAGAAGCAAAAATGTATGTATGTATATATGTATATACATATGTGCAGGATGGCTGACATGGTTCTACTATTGTCTTATGTCACTTAATGGTGGGGAATAGTGGATGACTGGTTGTTTGATCAATCCTGTATGTCTATGTGTTTTCCTGAGCATACGCTTTGAAGTTGTCAATATGCGATGCAACAACTATTGTTGGTTTCCTGTTGCTTTGTCTATAGTTCAATTTTGATTATGCTGTTGTTGTGCTGCTTTGTGTCTCTTTGTTAATGCTTTCCTCTTTTTTTGTTGTTGATGTGGTTCTTTCTCTTTCACGCTTTAAAAAATATTATATAAAAAAACGAAAAAGGAAGGAAGGGATAATTATCTATGTATGTGTGTAAGTATGTATGTATATGCAGCATATCCAACATAGTTGTACTGCTGACTTAGGCCACTTTATTGTGAGGAAGAGTTGATGATTATTTGTTTGATCAGTTTTGCATGTCTGTATCTGTTTTCCTGAGTATACACTTCGAAGTTATCAATATGTAATGCAACAACCACTGATGATTCCCTTTCACCTTGTCTGTAACTGAGTTTTGATTGTACTATTCTTATGCTACTTTGTGTCTGTTTGTTAATATTTTTTTGTTCTTTTACTTTTAAAATAAAAGTGAAAAATAAAAAATAAAAAAATAAATCAGGCAACTTACAACCAATGCACTTCCATAATTTTGAACTGACTTCCTCACCTTTGGTACCATGAATTTCTCATCCTGAATGAACTAACACATGATTGAGCCAAATTCAAGGCTAAAGGTTGTGGCTCCAGAGCACAACCTTTATTGACAAGGAACTTTAGGAACTCATACTGCCTTTATTGACAAGGAACTTTGAGTTGATGCTAAATGCCAGAGAGTGGTGATCCAGAACAGGAAGGGCCATTATCCCATAAGCAGTTTGTAACGGGTTAAAAATGATGTTTGTATGGATGATACATACTCCAGCCAGTTTTTCATATATACTTTATTTGGATTATTATTATAGCTCCTAAGTCATATCTGTACATGGATTTATAGATATGTATGACTAGGTGATATTCATATACACACTTTTATACTTGTGTATGTAATATATAATGTCACATCATAATGTTATCACAATGTTATCTGAATGTAACCATGTGCCAGATCCATAGAGCCAGTTTCCCTGCAGAAAATTCAAGTCTCAGCTGATGTGGGACAATGGACCTACTATATCAACATATGACCATGGAAGAATTTTAGCCTAGCTCTTAGTACAAAGTATATTGAAAGAATGAGTGAATAAATGAATGGCAGTTATTTCATGAGTCAGGACAGAAATTAGAAAGAGAACATAAATAAAAAAGGGGGTTAGTCAACTCACAATAGCTAAATTGTAAGCTTCTTAGGTGCCTGTCAACCTAAGAAGATGAATGGATTAAATAACTGTCGTCTATAAAAAATCATAATGGAGGTGGGACACAGCAACCAACCTGGGAAGAATTCCGGACTTGGTAACTGGCCCCGCCAGAGGAATCCAAGTTACTGGCCCCTTCCCCTACATTCATGGGACATGGGGAACACCAGCCACACACCAAGACCCCAACTAGGGTGCACACAGCGGACAGACAAGACTAGTGAGATTGAAAAGTCCAAAATACAAGTCAACAGATGGTAAGCTAGGTGAACTAGCATTGTGCTTAGGGACAAATACACACAGAATAGAAGCAGGCAGATAGGGCTGCCCCCTTTTTAAAAATCTTTGTTTTTAGTTTTACTTTATTTTATTTTATCTTCTTTTATTCTTTTGCTAAATTAATTTCTTTACCTTTTCCCTTTTCCTCAATTTGTTTTCTTTTTTCCCCTTTTCTTTTCTCTTTTCTAAATGGCAGGGGAGAACTCCGGCCACAGAAAACTAATCCCATCCCGCAAACCCAAAGACCGAGTTAGTTCAGATAATCCCTCAAATACTCCTTCATTCTTTTTTTTCTACCCCCTTCTTTAGTTTCCCAAACCTTGCATGATCAGCCCTTGTCCTCTAACCTTGGTTGACTTCCTTTCCAGTTATCTGTCTTTTGTACATTGTCCTCCCTAAATTTCCCCACCATGGGGTAAAACCACTCTACCAAGGGGAAACACTTTGCATGCAAACGTCTAATTTATGATTCGTGCTGTTATATAATTATAGACTTTACTTCTATGGTCTAAGGTACAAAAGCAATAGCTATGACAGTTTGCCAGTTTTTTAACTGTGCCTGATGCTGCTGTTTCTGCTAATTGTACTACTTTAGCTAGAATGTCATATGTGTTATAATCAGTTGTTCTCCATTCTGTAATAATACTGGGAAGCTGTAGGGTGACAATCTCACCACAGCACAACAGCAAAGGACTGGGCACTGAATGAAACAGATACCCATACCCTACACTCAATTGAGAAGGTAGGATCTTGGGACAGACATAAGCCAGGAACCTCCTACGCACAGAAGACATCCCTGAAAAACAGACTTTTTCTAGAGAGACCTTGATACTAGTAATATAGCTACCTACTAAAAAACTCACAAGGAGCATCACAGAAAACAAAATTTTAAAAAATTTAAAATGGAAAATAATCTATGTTCATTAGGGAGATTGGCCTGTAGTTTTCTTTCTTAGTTGAGTTCTTCTCTGGTTTTGGTATTAAGGTAATGCTTGCTTCCAGAAATGAATTTGGGAGTATTGCTTCCTTTCAATTTCATTAAAGAGTTTGAGAAGTAATGGTATTAGGTCTTTTCTAAATTTCTTTTTTTTTCCTGTTTTCTTTTCTTTTTTGTTTATTTTTTTAAAAAGCACAAAAACATATTAACAAACACACAAATTAGCATAAAAATAGTACAATCAAAACTGATTTACAGACAAGGTGACATGGACTTAACAGTGGTTGTTGCTTTACCTATTGATATCTTCAAAGTGTATATATATGAACACAGATACAGACATGCAAAATTGATCAGACAATTAATCCTCTCAACAACAGAAAAACACAAAAAACAAAAGACCAAAGACAAAAAAAACCCAACAATAGTTGCTGCTTTGCATATTGATATCTTTGAAGTGTGTGTTCAGCATAACACATACAGACATGCAAGATTGATCAAATAACCCGTCATCAATTATTCCTTAGCATTAAGTGATATAATACAATAGTAGAACCATGTTAGCCCTCCTGCATATATGTATATACATATATACATACATACATTTTTGCCTCTTTATTTTCTCCTTTCCCTTGTCCCATCTGTTCTTTGTTTTTGAACAGATTTCCTTCATGTTTCTTAGTTTATATTCCCACCCTCAGGTTCTTACACCAGCGACACAATACGTTGCCTGCACATGTACCTCTGATTTATTTCACTTATGAATATGGTGTCCAATTGTGACCATTTGCCTACAAAGGCCCCAAATCTGTCCCTCTTTATAGCTGAATAATATTCCATTATATAAAAATGCCACAGTTTTTTAATCCAGTCTTCTGTGGATGGACACTTGGGTTGCTTCCACATTTTAGCTATTACAAATTGCACTGCTACAAACATGGGTGCACATATATCAGAGTGATATGATGTGATGAGAGAGAGAAATAAAAGGAATAAGGACAGGAAAGGAAGAAGGGAAAGTATCAGCATTCACAGATGACATGATATGCCACATAGGAGACCTCAGAAACTAAACCAAAAGACTACCAGATTTAATAAGAAATTTCAGTAGCATAGTAGAATACAAAGTCAACACTCGAAAATCAATAGTATTCCTGTACACAAACAACAAACTTGCTGACAGAGAAATTAGGGAAACCACACCATTCATAACAGCTTCAAAAAAAGTGAAATACTTAGAAATCCATCTAATAAAGGCAGTAAAAGATCTATACACTGAAAACTATAGTTCTCTGGAACAGATTATTGAAGAGGATATCTGAAAATTGTTCATGGATAGGAAGAACCAACATTGTGAAAATGGCCATACTCTGAAAACTATTATGCAGATGTAATGAAATCTTGAACAAAATACCATTATCTTACCTCACAGAACTACGGAAAACATTCCTAAAATTCATTTGGAACCAGGAGATCCGGAATAGCAAAGGCAATACAAAGGCAAGGCAGGAGGAACCACGATCCCTAACTTGAAATTATACCGCAGAGCGACTGTGATAAAATCAGCATGGCACTGGCAAAAAACAGACCTGAAGATCAACGGGACAGATTAGAAGATGCAGACACAACTACCAACATATTCAGCCACCTTATCTTTGATAAAGGGGCCAAACATGTTCACTGGAGGAAAGACAGCCTCTTTAATAAATGGTGCTGGAAAAAGTGGCTTTCCACATGCCAAAGTTTAAAACTAGACCCATATCTATTACCATGCACTAAACTAAAGTCAAGATGGGTCAAAGATCTAAATATCAAAACCAAAACACTAAATTTACTGGAAGAGAAATAGGTAGAAATCTTGAAGACATAGGAGTATGCAGAGAGTTCATAAGGAAAACACAAACTGCATGGGAAGTACTTCGAAGAATCAATAACTGGGATGGATGTCATCTTCTTAAAAAGCTTTTTACACATCAGAAGAAATCACCATTAGAAGCTGGACATGGTGGTGCACACCTGTAATCCCAGCATTTGGGAGGCTGAGGCAGGAGGGTTGTTGCGAGTTTGAGGCCAGCCTATGCTACAAAGTGAGCTCAAGGCCAGCCTTAACTGCATAGCAAGATCCTTTCTGAGACCACTCCCCCCAAAAAGAAATCACCAATAGAATGAAAAGTCAACCCACAGAATGGAAAAAAGTTTTAGCTAACTGTCCCTCAGACAAAAGATTTCTATCTAGAACATATAAACAATTGAAAAACATCAGACCCCCAAATTCAAAGACCCAGTCCTAAAAATGGCATCTGAGAGGAATATGCACTTCTAAGATGAAGAACTACAAGTGGCAAATAAATATATGAAAAATTGTTCAACATCATTTCTCATTTGAGAAATGTAAATTAAAAGAGCACTCAAATTCCCTCTCACCCCAGAAAGAATAGCTATCATCAAGAAATCAACCAATAACAAATGCGGAAGAGGCTGTGGGTAAAAGGAACCCTTTTCCACTGTTGGTGGGAGTGTAGACTTGTGCAACCACTGTGGAAATCAGTGTGGAGATTCCTCAAGGAACTAGGATTAGAGTTCATAAATTAACTCAATTATTCCCTTTCTGGCTATTTTTGAGAAGAATTAAAAACATGCATAGTGATATATCTGCACCCATGTTTGTAGCAGCACAATTTATAACAGCTAAATGTTGGAAACAACCCAAATGACCATCAACTAAGGAATGGATAGAGAAGATGTGCTATTTTTATACAATGGAGTATTAGCTATGAAGAAGGATGAACTTGAAGTTTTCATAGGTAAATGGATGCAACTAGAGACCATATTCATAAGTGAAATAAATTACACTCACATGTGTAAACACCATATTATCTCCCTAGTGTAAGAAATGGAAGACTAAATAGGATACAAAATATATAATATATATTGTGAAAGGAGAAGGAGCTGCTCAAAATGAAAAGAATAACTGGAATGAGGGATAGGAGAAAAGAAAGAAGGGGTTTACACATATGCATAGGATACCTGAGATAATTATACTACTAATTTGTATTACCTCATTAAAAAGTTTGGGCTTATATTGTTTGATGAGTTTTTCATGCCTATAACTTGTAATCTGAGCAACTCCTTTGAAGATAAAAAAAACACAATGGAGCATTATTCAGTCGTGAAGAAGAATAAAATAATTATAACTGTAGGAAATTGGATGGAAGTGGAAATCATCAGGTTAAGCAAAATGTACTAGACTTAGAAAGACATATGTTATATGCTTTCTTTCATACAAGATGTGATCAAAAAGGATTAAGATGTGCTCTGTGCATGCACTAATTTCCAGTGATGAATGTATTCAGTATGTATTGCAAATATGTACTAATAAAAAAAAATTTTTAAAGAAAACTATGGTGAACATTCGAATTAAAAAATTTATTACAGTAAAAAACACATCGCCCTCTTTCTTTTCTCTGTACACATGCGGATTTGATTTATTTCACTTATGAGCATGGTCTCTAGTTTCAATCATTTAACTGTAAAAGCCTGGAGTTTATCTTTCTCTCTAGCTGAGTAATACTCCATTATACAAAAATATCACTTCTCTTTTATCCATTCCTAGGTTGGTGGGCACTTGGGTTGTTTCCCAGATTTAGTTATGACAAATTGTGCTGCTAAAACATGGGTGCACATATATAGCTGTGACATGAAGTTTTCAGTTTTTCTGGAAAAATACCCAGAAGGGGAATAGCTGGGTTGAATTGGACCTTTAGACCTAGTTTTATTAAAGGAAGAAGGGATATATATATATATATATATATATATATATATATATATATATGATATAGCTATAGATGTAGATCTACATGATACAGATACAGATACAGATATCGATGGAAACGGATGAGAGAGATGGAGATGGAGATAGACACACGCATGCACAAGACAGTGAAGATAATTATACTACTCATTTCTATTGGCTAATTGAAAGGAGTAGTTAATGCTTCATTGATCAGTTCTGCATGCTTATATTTGGTAATTTGAACAGCTAATTTGAAGATAATAGCATGTGATGTGACAACCACTGTTAATGTCCTATTGTTTTCAAATTCAGCATTGTTTTTGTTTTTTGTGCTCTTTAAAATTAAAAAAAAAAACCACACTGCCATTCACCCCCCTCAAACTACTGACTGTTGATTCAAACACACTTATCCTATCATCTTGCCACTTTCTGAAGCAACTTACATTTATGGCAATTTCTGTGAAACACATCATGATGTGTCTTCCTCCACCTTATTCATAGGACCTATCACCATGTGACTTCTGGCTCTTTTCCAAAATCAAAATAACCATGAAATGTAAATGTTTTTAATGTATTCCAGACATCGAGATAACCACTACAACGCAACTGCACCTACAGGCATGAAAGGGGATCTCTGGAAACTGCCTCAGAAATTGTCAAGAATATGAGATAACTACATTTGAAATAAGGAGGAGTATTTTGATGGAGACTTAAGGCAAAGTGGTCCTTTACTGTAATTTTAAACATTCACTGTAGTTTTTGATGGCAACTCATATATAAAATCTAGAAAAGGGAGAGAAGGAGGACGTGAAAGTAAAAAGTGGGCTGTTAGAGAACAAGTGAGAGGGAGCGAGAGAAACATCTTAACAGTGAAGGTGTGTTGCCCACTTGATTGGCTCAAAAGTCACCCAGAGCTTTCCTAAAGCTCACTTCCTGGGTTTGTCTGGGTGGATCGTGTAAGTTATGATCTTCAGGTGTTTATCTGAATTCTCCGCTTTTTGTGACTCTCTGCTTCCTGGTTGCCATTAATCAAGCATTTTCACTCTTGCCATGGCCTTCTGCCGTGAAGGTCCTGCTTGAGAGCCAGCTAACCACGGACTGAATTCCCCGTAACTGCAAGCCGAATAAAACCTCTTTGTGTCTCAGGGACTATGGGAAAGCTGAATAATACGGGGGGGGCAGTGAAAAGTACGTGATGTACACGTACACATCTGCTAAAATGAAACCCATTCATTTTAGAGCTAAAAATAGTTTATGAACACAAAAGGACAATAAAGTCAGCATTAATTACAGTAAAAAAAAGTAAATGAAAAAGGGGTGCATTGAGAAGATGGGAATTAGCCAAATGGAACTAAGAATTTTTTCTGTGGGACTTGTTTAGCCTAAAGCTGACCTGGGCCTCGCTACTGGAGGACTTTTAAACTATGATCAGGTTATCTTTCCTAGGTTTCAGTCCCAGCCCATAAAGAGAGTTGTTTTTATTTGTACGTGATTTTCTTTTTTGAGTTTGTTAAAAGACATTTTTCTCATAGAGGTCATCCAGCACTGGAAAGAGTGCCCTTACATGATTCTTATTTCCCAGTGGAAATGGATTCATCTCTGTGAGCAAAGTAATCCACTGCCACTGAAAATTACTACTTACCAAGTAATCCATTATAAGTCACTTATAGATTAATGGGCAATTAATGTTACCAGTATTACTTACCACTTTGGTTGCTTCTCAAATACCATTCTTGCTTTTTCTTTCTTTAGCATTTTTGTCAGAGTTCTGGTTCTTATATCATGCTAATGCCTTCCTTAGGCTGAACTGAGCAACATGTGTAGTAGTGATTCAAGCTCCTTGCCAACTTTCCAGGAAATAGAGCCATAGATCACCTCCTAAATGATGCTGACAGCAAAAGTCATCTTTTTGTATAACTTAGGAAACAAAAGTTGTAGTTTATTTTAAAACATATCAACAAAGTTTAATTGTAGTGAAATCGTAGTAAAGAATCAATTTAAAATGTGTGTTTGGGAAAATGTTTGAGAAATTCCTCCATATGGCATATTAATGAAAGTGGTATGGTTTGGAGTAACCAACATATCCAAGGATCTTATGCAGAAACTTAATGCAGTTAATGCTCAGTAATGAATAATAGAAACTATGTGGCTGTGCCTGAAGACCTGATATATGAGTTGAGAGGGGAAAACTTTTGTTAGTTTTATGTTAGAATGTCGCTGAAACTTTTGTTATATGTCACTTCCTTGAAGTTTATTCACTGCTTTTAAAAGAAGAATCTGTCTCTCACTCTTTCAAGTAGTTTTTCCTCTCAATAGATACATCATTTTTCCCTGGTTTTTTGACTAAATGGAAACAGTCCCAAGATGCCTGCAATTTTGTGAACTTTAGATTGAAGTGTCTACACAATTCAAATAACAGCCACGAAACACCACCCTTTCATTCGGATTCTGTGAATTGCTGAGACTTGTGGAGTGCAAATGATGTCAAAGTAATGCCCTAAAGGTGTACTCTCGGGCCAGAATTCTGCCGTGGGTTACACGATCCACCCGGTAATGGAAGCAGTGTACTCGTGACACAGGGCTGCAACCCTCACTGTTGTAATTACAGAGCTGCAGCGTGTGGGTAAGAAGCTTGGATTTGACAGCAGCAGAAGAAAGAAGATATTATATGCCTTCGATCAGCTTTGTATGAGGAGACCCTTGAAGGGAAAATGTGAAGGAAAGGAGGATGCAAATAGCAAACAGCAAATAGCAAGATCCCTATTTCAATATAATTTGGAGAAAATGACTGATTTGAATTGGTCGTGTTGCCAGGAGAGATGACTCAAGGCTTCCAAACAAGAAATGGAAATCAGAAGGACGCCTGGAGCCTAAAAGAAGAACAAATTGTGAATATGTGATTGACTGTACAGCTTCAAAATCAACTGTACCAAAGATGAGTTTGGATTGTTGCCCAGAACAGCGCTGAATGGTGATGTTCATTTAGGTCCTGACTGTTGAAACAAAATCAAATATAGTAATTGTGCTCTGTTGGGTATACAGACGTGTTAATGCTTTCCAATTTCCCTAACTGGGATCTGCTGTCACTTTCCCTGTCGCTCCTATTTCATGCTTCAATGGTGAGTATTATTGCTGTTCTGGATGCTCACTGAATGCCAGGTTTTTAGCAGAGAAGTAGAATCCAGGTGAAAGCATCCTTCTCACACTGCATGTGTGTTGTAGGTGACTTTGAAAATGACTTTTCAGTTTGGAAATCATTTCTGTAATTGACAGTTTCAGCCCCAGATAATGTACATCTTTATCCTGGCTCACCCATTGAGATTGCTCAATTGACGTGAATCTCAGCCAGTTAGGTCCCAAAACACTTCCCCTCTGGCCAGTAGCTACAGACTGTTTCCACAGACAGCAGATTTGTACACTGGCCTTTGCTTCTCTTAGGAGGGAATGTGTTTTATTCAGTAGTTTCTTGTACAGTACCCATTTTGTCATTAATTTATCAGCTGAGTTTTATGATGACCTTTTTGATAAGACAGCAGAGTTTGATTCACTCCAAAACTCAGCACTAAAGGAGCTATGATGTTTTCTTTTCTCAATGGTAACTACAGTACAAAGAAGAAAATATCCCACATTGTTGCTCCTAGCAGATTTAGTCTAGCAACTTAGGAAATTTTCCAGCCTGCTTATATAGTGGCCCAACTCTATGATACAAATGACTTCTAAACAAATATTTTTTATATATTAATTAGGAAAAATAACAGCAAAACCAAGAAGGTAGTGACTCAAAACAGGAGGGACAGAAGGACATTTGATTTTTCCTCTCCTTTAGTTTCTTTACCTGAGTCAGATTTTGAGAATGTCCCTGTCCTATCTATCCACTGTTTACCACAGTCTTTAAATTTCAGTAGCTATTTAAGTAGCATTTTTCAGTCATCAAAATGGATGAAAGGTGTTGTCAAGTATATGATAAATTAATGGTCTGTCTGGCTGTCTGGTCTCTTGGTGACTAAAATGTAGACTTTAAAGCAGGGTGGACTAAACCTGATAATCAGGAAGACATCTTCAAGGATTTGACTTGCTAGACATGAGCCACCAAGACTTCACGCTGACTGGAACTCAGAAAAGTCCATCTTTGCTTGCTTGCTCCCATACAATCAGCATCTTTTCCTTGGTTGTTCCATGACCTTTCTAGCCACCCATATGTTAAACAGTTTCACACTTTGAAAATGAAGGTGGAGGGCAATGAGGGGTGAAGTTATTTTGTGGGGTTTGGCCCAATCCTGTATATAAAATAAGCCATGTGCAAGCTGTGTCTTTGGGAAGAACACATGCAATTTAGTTTTTGATCTTCATTTTATAGATGGACATAAGTACTACAAGGCCTGTTTTGATTATACAATTAAAAACAAATGTGATCCAATACTACAGTACTGTACTCTGTGCCAGCCAGGTTGGTGAACAACAGCTCTCATTAGGATCGTGGTGATCTAATGACTTTGGTATCCCATCCTCAAGTATGCCCCATGTTCCATCTGTGGTTTGGGGCCCTCACAGGTTGTCATACCAGTGCGTAGGGCTTTAATGTTTGCTTGGCTCCCTGAGAGAAACAATCTAAAACCATTTTTTAAAATGTTTCTCCCAGTCTCCTTCTAAATGCTTTGCCTAAGAGTTACAATTATCTTCAATAGGATTATGGTTTCAGAATTACAATTTGAGACTTTTTCAGAAATGAAGTGCTCATGACTATTTGGGTTAGAATGCTTTTAGCTGCAAGTTAACAAGAGACAAAATTAAAGCAACCCAAGTGGTAAAGATTTACTTTTAATGTTGTTTAACCAGAAATCTGGGGGTCGGATGCCAGGATGGGTGTATTCAGCAGCCACACTGTGTCACTGAGATTCAGGCCCTTTGCATCTTTCTCTTCTGCTCTCCTTATCTTGTGGGCAGTGACAGTTCCCTTCACAGTTAGTGCACAGGCATCTCATGGAGCTAGAATAACATCCAGCAAAGAAAAGGGACTTTCTTTTTCTTTAAAGTGAAATTCCTTGACTTGCAGTACACATGTTCCTTGGTCCAGTGAGCTAATTTTGTGTTAAATGCCTATACTTAACCCACTCACAAGTAAGGAACAGGATTACATGACTAGCTTCTCCCACAGGTGAGAAAAGTTCTCTTTCTTGGGCAACGAGATGGTAAATATCTGAACTGTGAGAACAAATGGTACATGAGTGATGGATCTATTGGGTCAGTAACCAACAGCGCACCTCACCGACTTTTTCAGTAATAGTGGTTTTAATGTTAATGTTAGTGTTTCTGTGCTGTTTCATATTACCCAAGTAAGTATTGATTATCTTTGTCCACATTTACAGAATTATCCTGGTATGGTTTTATAGATAAAAGTTTATCTTCGGGGGGAAAGTTTATCCTAGAGTCTTTTTTTTCCTTGTTCTTATACAACTGGAAAATATGGTCACCAACCAAAAGTTTTCACAAAAATGACCTTAGTTCATCGCTATCAGTTATGCAGTGAATATTTTACAGTTTTATATTACTTTACAGCAGAATTGAATTAAAATGGAATCAAAGACCTGGTTTTCAAATGTGTGTTCTGCTTCTTCCTGATGAGAAATGACAAAGTATTGTTGTATATTGTTGCATAATCACTTTGTGATTAGTAATAACTTTCCCAAAGTTTTTATTTCATTTAAGGGTGTGTGTGTTTCTCAGTGGTAAAATGCTTGCCTACTATTTGTTTGGTACTGGACTTGATCCCAAACATTGCAAAGGGGGGAGAAAAGCTTTATTTCAAGAAAAACTTCTACATTATATAGTCTAATGATCAAGGACATAGACCAGGAGATGGCAAAAGAACTTAACTAAGTCATTGGAACCCATTTGCCAATGATATGACAATAAGTTTCAACAGCAAAATGAGGAAAATAATCATAAAAGTTGATTGTATACCAAAATATACAATGATATACAGTGTGATTTAACTATATATTATATATCAAAAATGTGCAATGAATACTTAAGTTAAACATTTTATTCATAGTGAATGACACAGTGCCATTAGCTCTTCTCCCCCTTGAACTCTTTTATCTTCTTGCTCTTGTCACTTTCTGCAGCAGTTATAGAAGTCCTCTTTCACAAGTGTCTTTATCAAGTGTGATCAAAAACTTGGTGAATATTACTTCCAAGCATCACACAACACAAAGGCAGGCTAGTAAAGACTACAGCATATCGTTATTCACCTTGTTCTCTGAACCTAGCAGCATGTGACTCCTGGATCTTCTGAAAAGTCAACATGGCTGCAAAAGTTAAAAATTTTGAGTCACTTCGGGACAGTGAAGCAGCCATAACAATGTCACAAAAGACATTCACTATACAGGACTTCAAAAACTGCTTTAGAAAATGATAAGAATGATGGAACAAGGGTGTTCTAAGTAAGGGAGAGTATTTTGAGAGGGTGAATGGCAATGTGACTTTCACTGTAATACACTTTTTCATGTAATACATGTAAACATTTACTGTATTTTTATCACATCTTGTACCCACTTTGAAGAGTTGCTATAAAATTTGAATATTAATTAATAAATATGTGTATATACTACATATATATTTATTCTTATAGCAGCTAATACACAGAAATCATTCAACATACTTTGACTATTTTTACCTATTATAATGTTACTGAAAATCCACAATTACCACATTAATATTTTCATATATAAGATAGTTTAAAATCAAACTCACACTTTTCAAAAAGAATGAATCTGGAGACAAAATATAAGGTGTGCCATATAATTTATACTACAATTTCATAAAAAGTCCTATGCCTCCAAAGATTTTTCCTCTTGGCTGAATACAGGTCAAAACTTAAAAGCAGAGTGATGCCCTTACTGTCCAGAAACACTTAGAATTCCATTGTCTATTCATCCAGTGAGGAGACTGAAGGCAGCAATCCACATCTCAAGAACCAGAAAGAAGCAGTTAATGTAGGTGTCACTTCCTTGATGATTGTCCTGGAAAGCTATATGTTCTCTATACAAGCTAAAGTCACATGAAGCCAGAATGACCATTGCAAGAGAATACAGGTATCCATTCTTCAGCCAAAAAAAAGAACCCTATCTCTTTCATAAAATATTTACATTTCCTTTTTTAAAATCAGTATATCATGTTTTGCAATGAGAAAGCTTTCAGTAATTACCTAATCTTAGAGAAATAGCTCACCAGCTTATATTCTCTTGGCCATATTTTGTATGTAACTCTTAATTAACTGAGAAAAACTCTCCTACGAGAGGACATGGCAGAAGAATCCTACAGGAAACCCTGAAAGGCCTAGCTTGGAGTAGATTAACTTGCACCTTCGAGACCATGAGGTTTAATTTCTGGATCTATGACTCTGTGTTGCAAGCAGTCAATCCAACTCTCATTTAAGTAAACTAGAATATTTTTGAAATATTTCCAGATATCTCAGTAGCAGTAGATACCAATATCTGAAGAGTCCAGAGGTAATGAATCTTAAAGCATCCCTGACAGCAGAGTCACACTCACAGCACCAAAACTCTTGTCTTTTTCTTGTTTCCAGGTCTTCATAAATAGTGACTTCTTTCTCCTGGGCACTGCAGATTAGCTTTCTACAAATGAGGGAAAGCATAACTGTCATTGACGTTCTACTGTGATGTCTTTGGTGACTCTACAGAGCAAGACTGACCTTCCCACTTCCAACTCCAAACTTGTGGAGAAAAACCCTGAAAGGCCTAGCTTTGAGTAGATTAACTTGCACAAAGAAGTAGAATACCATTTGGATCCATTTGAATAAGGTGCCCGGTCAACCCCAGCCTACAATCTGTATCATATTGTGCTAATATGTTGGTTCCAGTAGTTGAAAAAGACTGGGAGCGGCGTCCGCTACAGAAGCGGTCCTGGCCTGACTTTTCCCTTGATGCCTATTGCATGGGTGTGTTGGGAAGACAATGCAAGGAGATAGATGGTTCTCACTCTCCTTTTGCCAGCAAAACCTGTCTGTGGTCCCTGAGAATTTCCAGCTCAGAGTGTTCATTTATGGTTAGAAAGTTCAAGATGGTGGGTTAGGGCTTGGTGCTGCACATTGAAGGAGCAAGCAGAGGGAAGGGAAGGAGGGCCCAGCAGCGAAGCATCGCCAACATGAAGCAGAGGGCTCCGGACCTCCCACTTCTTTTCGGATTAAATCCTTATGCTTCTCCCAGCCGCCTCTCTCTTCTCTCCTGCCTTACACCTCTTTTTAATATTTTCTCCCATCACATTTAAAATGAAGTCCTTCTGTTTTACTTACTTTAGTCCTCTTCCAGAGAAGCAGTACACTACTTGAGTTTAAAAAATACAACTGAAGTAAGGCAGAGATTTTCCCTTCAGAAAGATGCTGCATACATATGTCCTCATGTTCTTTTTCTTAGAAGACAGGCTGAGGAGTGAAGTAGACTGAGCTTGAGGGCCATCCAGTCCATCTTTTTTCTGTTCATCCATCCAACCTCTGCTGTCAGGTCATCCAAGTGGTTGATTATTTACCAAACCAGAACTCACCTCTTCTCAGGAGAGACCATTCTATCTTTAGACAGGTCCCACAAAGTGCTACTACTATGAAGCTCCAGTTAGCTGAAAAAAAATCTGTCCTTTCTTGTTGCCTCCACCTGCTGGCCCAAGTTCTATCACCTACAAACAGAAAATTCTAATGTTATTCTTTCATACTTGCCTTTCAAGTTCATGTCCACCATATTTCTTCCTAAGGTTAAGCCACTGTTCTTCCGGTAAGCCTTCTCTGTCTTACAGGATTTCAAGTCCCTCTGTTAATCTGAGCACTCTGTTTTATAAACTTTACTTAATGTTCCTCTTCATCCCCTCCCACAAATAACCAGGCAGAATCTCCCAGAGGGGAAAGGACGAGCACAGAAAGAGCGTCACTAATAACCTCTTTTCATATAGGAATCGAACTTCAATTCAAGAAAATCACCTTTACCTTCTATGAAAGGCCAAACCTATGCTTAGTCACTCTCATTGCTGAAAAGTAAACAGTTAATTCATAAGGAATTTTAAATGATAAAAAGGATTTAAATTTTACAAATGTCTGGAGGAAATAAGTGTTGATGTAAGAGTGTATGTAATCAGTAGTTAAGGCTGCAGTGACAGTGGGGTTGGGGCACTTCCTGAATTCCTGTAACTCTTCAAACCCCATGTGCTTTACTTCCTGTCAGAATACTAACATAATCTCTTAAGTCAAAAATAATGGGCAGACGAAGTCCATATTAGGAGATCACTTGATTCTTCTCTTTTTCATTGTGAAATACTTAATATATTTAATGATTTTATGTCAGAGTACGCATAAATAAAAGACTCTAGGTTAAGAGCCCCAGGGAGCACCCTACCTTCCAGGGGCCAAAAATTTAGAAGCTATAAGAAAAGGCTTTTGCTGCCTTCACTGAAAGAAACTGTGTGTCGGACAAACAAGAGTCACCACATTAGATTTCATCACTTTGTGAGCCTCAAAAAAGTTCAGTCTAGTGGGTTCAGATATAATTCTGACCCCATTTGGTTACCAAAAGGGAAGAAATGCAAAGCTGTAGCTAGTTCAAAACTGTATCATGCAATTTAGGAAATAAATTCAAGATTCACTAGAGCAAGAAAGCTTGACTTCATCTGTATTATGTTTAGATTTAGCAAGTTACAAAGAGATTCCAGCCTCAGTGTCATTTATTCCTCTTCCAAATATCATGTTAGTAAATAAAGAAGTCCTGCCTTTACTTTAGTATAAAAGGAAAACTTCATGATCCTTGTGGTACATTGCATAATTGGGAAAACTTCAGGACTAGTTGTTCTCTCCATACACAAAGGCAGAATTACCTGTTCTCTGATTCCCTCACTTACACAAAACTTTTCATTTCTCCAACAGGTTGTTTGGCTTTTACAAGGGAATTCTGCCACCAATCTTGGCAGAAACCCCCAAAAGAGCAGTAAAGGTAAGGACTGTGTGCCTTCTCACCAAGGGGAGTAGGTGAAGAGGTAGCTTTAGCGTTAAATACCTGCCCCCCCAAACAAGGGACACCAAGATGACCTAAACATGCAACACCAGAATTTGTAATGCAGAAATTACAGTATCATTTTTATTATAAGCAAGATTTGGCCAATGTCTCAAATATGTATGCCGGTTTGTAGTTTTTTTTTTCAGGTAAAAGTACTTCCTTTTAAATGAAGAAATTATACAAAAGCACAGTGGTGAACGAAATTCATGCGATTCAACCACAGAAGCCACAAAATAGGTTGGACCTTTTCTCAAAGCAATTCAGAAATTTTCCTTTGGAGCAATAATTGTTAGAGGAGAGGTAGAGAAACCTCCCTTCCTAAATTATTTCCATTTTATGAAATGTACTATATTTTTTAGTATATGATTATTGTAGAGCCTGTTTACTTGGCCTGTGAACTTTATTTTCTCCTAGTTTCCCCTATTTCTCTGTTCTAGTGCTTACAGGATTATTATCTCCACTATCCTGATTTCTATTTCTTTAACCACATGACTGTGGAGGTTTATGTATTTCTTGCCGGTTCAGGATCTGTAAAGGACTAGGGAAATGGGCCAGAACTTCCACAGATGAAAGCACTACATCTGCACACTTTTCATATTTTCTCAAACAAAAATCCTGATTACAGTGCGTCTGAATGGCATTGCTCCCCTGCCCCCCAACACTGATTTCACCAAATATGGCTTTAACTCTACATAAAAATAACAGACTCAACAATTTCCTTTCCAACTTTCTGTCATGTTATAATGACATAAAGCTTTTTTCATATATATTACTGAATTTATATTCCCAATATTCCTGAAAGGCAAGAGGGAACAGCTTAAATTCTTTTACTGAATAAGTTAGGGACAGGAGGGACTGGGTAGAAAATTATAATGAAATAACCAACTGTATACACAAACACTGACTTTTTACGTTACATAAAAAAGTAATTTAATAGAATATAATTCAGATCTACATTTCAGAAAGCAAACCTTTAAAACATACTTTCTCTATAAGTCTCTCTCCTTGTTGCAAAAGTTTTTATAATTTTTATATCATTACTTGAATACAAATTTCATTATAAGGATCTGAATCACTGTAGGAAATCTGGAAAAAGTTCACCACAGTACACAAAAGGGCTGAATTGAATTATGAAATGGCTTCACTTGATAAAAGATTGCCCAAATAAACAAACAGAACAGAGTTCTTGTTCAAAAGGAAAATCACTTTGTCTCCATGGAATAATATATTCATTTGTTCAGTGTTTTACATGTATAAATAAAGTAAATTATAATTAGTGTTTCCTGGAATAGTTTTTCTTAATACTACATGTTGGAGACATTTTAAACTATAAGAAGATTAAGGTTTATCAAAATTGAAGAATCTTTTCCAGAAAAAAAGGTTGAACTTTACAAAACTAAGTTAGTCTGTACAAAAAAAAAAAAGAAAAAAAAAGGCAGTGCTCTGTGCCAGAACAATGGTTAACAGATGAACTTTTGGGCAACTGGATATGGTGTGTGAGTCCCAGACATCTTGTTTCAAGTAGATTTTACCTTAAAATTATTGAGACATATGGTAAGTGTGTTGCCTTTTTTAAGTACAACTTGGAGTTAAGTGTATCTTTGCCAGATGGATAGCACTAGTTTTTCAGCATAATGTATGAAAACATTAACTTTATAGATATTTATCTGAGAATTGTGAGGACAGCAATTACCTGATTCTAATGATTTCATACATCACAAACTGCTTCATTTTCATCAAAGTTCACTTCAGAAAAAAGATTCTGAGACTGTATGGTTATGTGTGCATGAGTGTGGGTAGGGGTGTGTGTTGTATGTTTGTTAGTGTGGACCTTCAGTTATAACTGTTACTGTAATTCAAAACAGACAGTTTTTACTTTGTACTTTATTCTTTGAGATCAGATTAATTGTTATAATAATAAGGCTCACTGATGCTAGGTAAATGATGAAACTTCTTTCACACATCAAGGCAGAATTAGCATTGCAGTTAGTGAAATAAAGACCTAAGAAAGAGGCCAACTGCTCCTGACAGACAGAAAACACCAAGAAACAGGTTTGGAGGCCTAGTTTTGAGCCTCCTGTGTTTAGAAATACCATTTTTCCATGTTCCAATTATCAAGGGCTGCCTTATGCTAACCAAACTCATGACAGATTGTGAACCTTGAGGGCTACTTGCTCACTACTGTATACCTACACTTACTATGGTGTCTACACATAGCATGGTTTCAACTGAATAAGTAAATGAAACTCATATAGAGAAGATACAGAAAGAAAATGAGACAGTAGGCAGTGAAAGATAATAATTCCTGAGAGAGGAGAAACAAACGAGATGAGATAAGCCATGTAAATGTCCTAGCTTACTTCCTTGAGAATATTTCCAGGTCCAACAGGAAAGGGAAGTAAAGGCAGAGCCCAATGGACTCCCTGGGGAAAGAAGGAGCTAGGAGACTGGGAAAGTGGGACAGAGCAGGAGGGCACAGCAAGCTGCATGGAGAGGGCATCTGAGATCTCACAGAGATCCCTTAAGTATGCGGTGGGCTCCTGGCCACTGAGAACAAACAAGGCCTGGGAATGGACTACCCAAGAAGAGTAGTCGGACAATGCCTGGCAGGCACACAGGGCTAAAAATAGCGCCTGTATCCAATAACCAACCTGGAAAACCTCAAAACTCAGTGGGTATTTTGAGGCGTGCTCAGAAAGTCTTTCCTCAAGAGAGAGGAAGAATTAGCCCTGGACTGAGCCACTATTTAAGCTCTAGTTGTTAAGGAGCCAAATGGCATCTCAGAACAGAGTATCTGAAACATTGCGTTGATCATCATATTGACTGCTGGGAATAAATTAAAGGAAAAGCAGAGAACTGCCTTATCCAAGCACAGTGTAGCCATCTCCCCTGCATCCCCACACTTCTCCATTCAACCCAGTCAGATGACCAATTCCTAGATACCCACACAGGTAAGATATAGCGTAATTAATGTATCCTCCAGATTTTATGTCCCATGATCCTAAAACATTAATTGAATATGGCTGTATTCAAAATTGCAGGACTTTGGAAGTAACTTTTACGTTGATGTTCTGAATTCCATCCTTGGAGAGTAACCTCATATCTTATTGGACAGATTACTTTTACCAATCACTACATTAACGAATGCTGTGGCTGAGAAATTATTAAGAAATACTACAAAACCCATACAGGAATAGCATTGTATGGAAAGGAATGAAAATACTAGCCATTAGTCTTTAAAAATATAATTTTAAATATGACAGACCTACAACACAAAATGTGTTGAATGAATGTTTTTAACAACTATTGATTTCAAATACAATAGATTTGTCTTATTTCACTATTGTTGAAAATCCACTTTAGAAGATGTCAACTTTTCTATTTTTGAGATATTGTTTTATTTGATATTCAACTAGATTTTTGTGCAAGAGTAGAAATTAAAATAAGACATTTCAGTCTACGCATTATTTAACTGAATATGTCATAATATATTGTTCATCACTTTTGAATTTAACACATTAACTATCATGGTGACCTGTAGGGCTTTTTTTCCCCAGGATCCTGAATCATTCCATCCTCATCATTCATCCAACGCTTCCATGAAGACTGCTGATGGTGGCTTGGTGTGGGCGGTATATGCCTGCAAGCCCAGCACTCTCAGAGGTTAACCCAGGAGAATCACAAGTTAAAGACCACCCTAGGCAATTTAACAATTTAGGGAGACCCTATCTCAAAGTATAAAATAAGGGCTGTAGATATAGCTCAGTGCAAAATCCCTGGGTCTAATCTCTAGTACCAAAACAACAACAACAACAAAAGTTTTTTTTAAAAAAACAGCAAAAAAAAACCTGTAAAATTTTATTTACAGCTTCTAGTATATATTTCATCAAAACTTATCACCATTTACTAGAGTGCGAAATCAATAAAACAGAGGCTTCTGCTTTTCTTGCTGCATTCCAGTGCCTAGATGAAAAAAAAACCTAATAAATATTTATTATACAAGTGAATGAGTAGGTCTCTGTTCTAGAAAAGTCTACGTCCATAAGCTGATGAAAAAGATGACAGCACTAAAGGGAATTTCTGGTTCTTCAAAAACCCCAAATCCATCTGGTAGTATAATGTCTCTTGTGCTGTCCAAAGACTCCTTACAGCCGTGTCTACAAGGAACTACTTCTTTTTAATATCAGAGTATTATTTGGCTTCCAAATTTGTGCTGGGTTTTTTTTTTTGCTGTATTTTACTGGGGTTTAAAGTAACAATAGCAGACTTTTGGTTTTCCAAGCCATTCCTTTGGTCTTGAGAATAATACTTGGCATGACCTAAGCCTGTGCCTTATCAGTGATACATCCAATCAGTAATCAGGAGGAAAAATCATTTGCAAGCAGAATTGTTTCCCAAAATCTGGAATATAGAAAGAGAAAGGGAAATCTATTACATACAGTAATTAATTAGATCTGCCTCCACAGAGATTTGCAGAGAAAATATTCAGTGTAACCTTCTGTAAAGTATGTGAAACTCTTAAAGGCAATGGCATAGGCAAGAACTTTCTTAAGAGAACCCCAATTGCACAGAAGCACAACAAAAAATCAATAAATAGGGTCATATCAAATTAAAAAGCTTCTGCACAGTAAACAACCAACAATGTGAAGAAACAACTTAGAGGAAGAGAATAAATGATCAGCCACTCATTGAGCAAAGGACTGATATACAGACTATAAAGAATGCAAAAACTTAGACCCCCCCCCAAGTAAAAGATCCATTAAAAATGGGAAATTTAAATGAACAGACACTTCTTAAAAGAAGAAATACAAATGCCCAGTAAGTGCGTGAAAAAAAGTTCAGCATCTTTGGCCATTAGAGAAATACAATTTGAAACAACACTGAGATTCCCCTTACCACAGTAAGAATGACTATCACTAAGTACTCAAAACAATAAATGTAGGCAAGGATAAAAAGAAAAAAGAGCCCTTCTCTATTGTTGGTGAGAATGTAAACTAGTGCAACTACTATGGAAATCAGTGTGGAGAACCCTCAAAAAAACTAAAAATAGAAATTCTACTTGACCCAGCTATTCCTTTTCTGGGTACCTTTTCAAAAAGATTTGAAGTCATCATCCTTCAGTAATTATATATATAATGGCAGTGGCCTATATGCCCACCAACAGATGAATGGATGAAGAAAATTAGATACATGGACAGATAGATAGACAGATAGATAGATAGATAATAGAGATCACACATAATGTGGTATATAATGGAGTACTACTGAGCCATAAAGTATATATGGGAGTCATTTGTAGGAAAATGGACAGATTTTAAGACAATAATGCTAAGTGAGATAAATTAGAAATGGATAGATATTGCCTGGCTTCGTCTATATGAGATGCCCAAAATAAAAAAAAAATTTAAGGAACAAAACAATAGAGAAATGGTAAGGAAAGAGGGAGATAGACTTTGTGGAGATGCAAAGGGGATCCGGAGAAGAGTAAGGGAGTGGGGGATGGAGGTCAGAGTTATCACAGTGCGAGTGTGTGTGTATATGTACCTGTTCCCCAAGATGAATGTAATTACTATGTATTGCGAACATACACCAATGATGAAAACACCCTCTGATGGAATTAATGGTATCTTTGTCATCAAGGTCATCACCGGATTTTAAAGGAAGGAGTAAGCAGCTCTCTCTCTTGATTCTGGTTGAGGACAATCCTGCTCTAAGGCAAGAGATGGACTAGAGAACTTCTAGGTCTTTCCCTAGTTTATTATGGCACTTTCAAACCATGTAATGTTTAAACTCCACGGAACAGTTAGGAGACACAGCAATATAAATGCAAGTTAAAGCTGAGAAATGGATGTCTTTTACAAGTGTCTTAGAAAATTGGGCATTTTCTGGGAAAGCAGCTCATAGAGAAAACATAGAAGACCAAAGATTTCAGGTCTCTGTGCCTATAATTTTGAATCACTGCCATAAAAAAGAAGTCTATTGATGTCTGGGGAAGCTGAAAATGGTCATGGTAAATGGGAGTTGTATGGTTCATTTACTGCTATAAAGGATTCCGTCAGCTCTTCTGTAGGTTATTATAACTGAATTTGAAAAATGTGAGTGTTAAAATAAGATCCAAAAGCAACTACCCAAGACAGGGTTTATAACAATGTTAGATAGTTTATCATTTTTTTAAATGCTGGTTAATACATGGTTTACTAAAGAAATCTTAGTCAATTAAAGAGTTTGTTGCAGGAAATTGTTATAAATCTCTGGGTTTGGTTTTGTTTCACAGTTTTTCACCTTTGAACAGTACAAGAAATTGCTAGGATATGTGTCACTGTCACCAGGATTGGTAAGTGAGAGTATTTATTATACTTAAGTGTGTGTGTTATTTCATAAAGCAAAATCTAGAAACAAAAACCCTTTTGATTCCCCAAGCTCTGCTACTAAAATATGAATTTGAGTTATTCAATGTTCAGCTACTTGTTGAAAGCCATCTTCCTAATAACTCACAATTTGGCTATTTTATAGCTCCCAGTGATGAATTTATGATAATAACAATATGTCTGGAAAGCCCTATATGAGATATGGTCAAGAATATAAAATAAAGAGTACATTTATCAAAGATTTTATTAAAACCAAAACATGCATATGTTTACATACACACTGCATATAACTATTTATGCAAAAGTCAGTATGCTTGAGATTATTTCCTAACAGATCACTTTTCCAGCTGTTGCTCAAGCTATAGTAAATAAAGATTTCAAGTCACTTGGGATAAAATCACTCTGTGGTCAGGCGCAAACTGAAGGGCCTTTTATAGGAATGATTGTAAACAACTCAGCCGGGGAGAATAGTGTTCTTACAATGGCATAGCTCAAATATTACACAAAATTCACTCAGTGACTTGGACCTTTCCCTATGCCTCTTCTCTCTTTGGTGACTTTGCTGCCTTTTATAAAGTGAGTTAAATTATGTTGGCCAAAGGTGTGTGCATTAAGAGCCTCAAAAAGAGAGAAAAATGTATCAATCTCTTCTTGCAAATCTGTAAACTAAAAGAAGACAAAGTGCACTCTTGCTTCAGTTGGCAAGTTACCTTCCTACTTTTGGGAAAATCTTCACTTCCTCCTTGATATGTACCTGAAAACTCTTACTGAGGCAATGTTCTGAACTTCAACTCTTTAATGTCCCTCTGCTTATAATGGAGTTCCATCTGATAAAGCTATCACATATTGAAAATACAGTAAGTCAAACATGCAGTTAACACAGCAGACCTACCAACCATCATACCTTAGCAACACTAGAGTATCTGTTTGTACTCCTGGTGGCACAGTGATGGGGAGCTATGGCTCACTACCGCTATTCATCGTGAGAGAGAGGATGGTGTTATGTGTAGCTAACCTGGAAAAAGACAAAATCTCAAAATTCAAAATATGAAATGTGTGTCAATTCAGCAGCATCATAAAGTAAAAAACTTGCAGGTTGAACCATTCCATTCGTGCTTTACTTGTAAATATTCCTTTCAGAATATTTAATCTGCCAAGTAGATGGTCCCAAAGTGTTATTTTTAAAACCATGCATACTCCTTTTCCAGAAGAGCTCCTGTTGAGAAACCCACTGCTATCACTTTCTGCTGTGATAAAGAGATCTCCTGGCCAGCCTCCTGCAGAAACAAGGTGTCTATGAGACATACGCTCTTAGAAAAGAGCAATTCTGCTGCGAATCTCACAATTACGTTGAGGTTTTGTTTTTAATTCCATGGTGTCTTCCTTTAATATCATCCTTAATTTTGGAGACATCTTAGAAAAAGGAAGATTAAAAACTTCCTAGTGAGAAACAATGAAATATGGCCTCCAGAGGGCCGTCTGCTGCTCTTCGGTTGAGCATTGGTAGCATGTGAGAGAGGGGCTGTTGGTCTCTCGACTCTTGAGTGTTGAAACAGAAAAGCATTTGGCCACTCTAGCTACTATAACCAAATGCATGCAAACTGTATACAGTTCTCTTTTCCTGAACTCATTTTTTTATATTTAACCATTAAATATGCCCTATTATTTACATGAAAAGCTTAGCAGACTGGAAACCCAACAGTAAAGCATATCTACAACAGCCTAGGTAATATGATCTGCTGATAGCTGATCAATTCTTTTGACAAGGGACTGCTGAACACTAGTTCTTACAGCATATGTAGCTGAGCTTTATAGAAGAACAAAAAAGTGAATTACTTGGAAGATTGCATACAGTGAGTAATAAAAACCTGAACATCTGGATTTTAGCTTTCCCAGTCAGAAGAGCTAAGGACCTGGATTTTTTTTTTTTTTTTTGCTTTTGTCTTCCATGATGGAAGTCTGGGATAAATGAATGATATGCCTGATTAATTACCTGCTACAAATTATGCTTAAAATTGTAATGAGGTGGGTTAAAAGGAAAACATACATCATCAGTTATTCGTTCTCTCTGAGAATCTGTGTGCAATACCACTCTTCCTCTCTTTCTATGCCCAACAAGAACAATGGTGTTTGAAAACCACTTTCACAGAGCTTTCACATATTGTTTTCCATCCTTGTAAAAAAATCAGTGGTACAAAAATAAGATATTATTTCTTTTTTATAGATGAGAAAACTCTGGCTTATTAAATGTTCAGTGGTTCATACATAGCCCAGCAAGGGAATTATGAGAAGGTGCCCCTTTCTCCTGACCAGTGCTCTCCAGGTCACTGGTGTGGCATGTGAGGTGCGGGCTAGGCTTCAGTCCACACACCCTTGACTGAGCAAGTTTGTCTGTGCACACTCTACTGTCCATGGCAGCCCTGATGAGAAAGCCAGGAAGAGCCACAGCTAGAACCCAAACTCACACCTGTCCATCTGGATGCTCCAGTTGTTCCAGCCCATGTGACCCTTTAAGATTACAGAGCACTCCCTCCTCTATTTTCTCTCTTTTCTCTTCAGAGATATTACAAACTCTTATTAAGAGTTAACTCTTCTTTTGTCTTCAATGGTTTTCTTCTTCTCCTTGTTGTATACAGTAGAAACTCTTCTCCCGGATAATTACCAGCAAAGAAATACTTTTTTCCAGCATCCATTTTGGAGGCTGGAGACTTTGCTTCATTTTGTCTTAAAGACGAGTGCATGTATTTTAACTGTCATGGTAATTTTGGGTACAGATTTTCTGGAAAACTCCTAAACATTTTACTGAAAAGATAATTTCACAAAATCATTACTTCTTTCTGCTGAAATCCTTAACTGACAGCTAATAAGAAACTAACATACACTCATCTTTTGATAAATCTTTTAGATTGTATTTGAGCCTTTTAGAGCAACCTAGTCATTTGTTATCTCACCTCTTGTTCCTCAACATTTAGATCTATAAACAGGGCAATTATGTTCCTTCAACCAAATGAAGAATGAGTAAAAATTAATTTTTGCTTAATAATAGTCTGGAATAGTGACTCTAAGAATATGACGGTGTGTTTGAATGTGTCTAGCTATACTGTTTTGATTATGTAAAATTTAAATTTTTGAAAATATATTTGTGATTCTGTTCCTTGAATTTCTTTTATGCTCATTAAAAGAGATGCTTTAAAATGAAACTTTTCCAGAAAGAATGGCTGTCATCAAGAAATCAACCAATAACAAATGCTGGTGAGGCTGTGTGGAGAAAGGAACATTTCTCCACTCTTGGTGGGAGTGTAGACTGGTACAATCACTACTGAAATCAGTATGGAGAGTCCTCAAAAAACTAGGATTGGAAGTCCCATTCAACCCAGTTATTCCCCTTCTGGTAGAAGAAATGAAAGCTTTATATATGTGCACCCATGTTTATAGCAGCACAATTTGTCATAGCTAAATCTTGTAAACAACCCAAGTGCCCATCAACTGTGGAATGGATAAAAAAGATGTGATATTTTTATACACTGGAGTACTACTCAGCTACAAAGAAAGATAAACTCGAGGCTTTTATAGGTAAAGGAATGCAACTAGAGACCGTACTCATACGTGAAAGAAATCAGAATTGCATGTGTAAACATTACATTGTCTCCCTAGTGTAAGAACCTGAAAGAGTAAATAATATACAAAAGGTAAAATAGATATAATGAAAGAGAAAGAAACTGCTCAATAGGAAAGAACAACCGGGGTGAGGGAAAAGAGAAAAGAAAGGGGAAAAAAAGATACATATATACACACAAGATAGCGAATAATTGTACTACTAATTTCAATTAGTTCACTAGAAGGACTAGTTAATGCTTATATTGTTTAGTCAATTTTGCATGCCTGTACCTGGTAATCTGAGCAACTACTCAGAGGGTAACAATGTCCAATGTAATATCCTTTGTTGGTTTGCTGTCATTTTGTTTTGAAATTCTGTATCACTTTTATTTTTTTTTCTCTGTTTTGTTATCTTTTTGTCTCTGTAAAATAAAAAAATAAAATGAAACATTCATTTTACAATTTAAATTCTTAATGATCATATGTGCAGATGTTTTAGAATCCATCTTAAATCAATAAAATAACTTTGTCTTTTGGTAAAGGGAAAAGTCATTGTTAATGGAGCTTTGACATTTTTATTTTGAAACTTTTAGGATGTGGTTTATGGCTTCTGTAATTTCTTCTATGTGAATTGTCAGCATCTAATCAAGAACTGAAGCTGTTTTATACTGGTATATGGTACACTTACTTAGGTTTCTCTGTTATTGTAACATTCTGTTAAGCAGTGTAATGAATAGGATACTTAACCCAGTATGTATGATCACTTGTTTTAAAGTATTGATTGATTTCATTGTTCTAGACATTTGCCATTGCTGGATTGGGATCTGGACTAACAGAAGCCATCATGGTTAATCCTTTTGAGGTGGTAAAAGTTGGCTTGCAAGCCAATCGGAACACATTCACAGAGGTAACCATGTAGCATTTTCCCACTGGTGAGGGAATTCCAGTTATTAAAACCATGGTAAATTATTGTTGAAATTAGCTTTATAAAAGTCTACTAACTTGTATAAGAAAAGTGTTAACAAAAATGCACTAAGATCTTTTGGCCAAACACACCTTTATACACTTTTATTTTAGAGTTTCAATACAATCTATAATGACATATTTGGAAATGTTTTTATGGCTTTTGGCAAAACCTCTCTCACATTGCACTAGAACAGACTACAGCAAACTCACTGAGGTGATAATATTACTGTGCTTTTAAAAAATGAATTCAGTTTTGAAAATTACCTCACTCCTTTACCTACTCCACCCACCACCCTCCCCAAAAGATTCTGATAATCTGTCAAAGTTGTCTTTTGGTTAAACCTGAATGAGCAAGTTACTAATCCTTGTAGACGTCACCATGTGGACAATGATGGATCTTGACATTTAATTGTTGGTACGCAATGTTCCCTGTAGACAGCTTCCCTTGGTCTATGCTGCCTTCACTTCCTTCTAGTTGCCTAATAATTCCCTTTAAACTGCCAAGTCCAACTGCTTTCATTTTATCCTTCTGGATGCCAAGCACAAGGTAGGGACGAAACAAAAAGGTTGGTATTGCCAGTCTTTTCTTAGCATTTTAATCGCACAACTGGATAGCATGTGGTATAAATTGGTTTAGAGTATTGCTCACCTGCATTTTTCCGCAGAAAAGTTCCATGCCAACTATTTAAGCAGCTGCTAATGGGTGGAGACCCCCTTTCCCTCACCCCACTTCCTGTTTGCTGATTCTGCTTGAGAGCTTCCTGACAGCTTCTTGGGCAGGGCATGGGGAAGGAAGGGGCCTTCCTCACCTGTAGCTGCCAAGAGCTGGGATGGGGGAAGGTGGGGCAGGGTCAGGCTGCCACAGCAGATGGTATCTTTTCAGATAAAGTCAATCCTAATTCAAGGAATTGATTTCTAAGTTTCAAAATGTTATTTCAGCCTCAGAGGAGGTTGAAAAACCTCGATATACCTCTAATGTTTGTTGATGTTCTGCTCACTCTGCTCTTTTTTGAATGATGGAAAACGTGGTGAGGGGTGGGAGGAAAGAAAAAATATACTTCAAATGTCCTATCAATATGGAGCACTTAAAATAGTTTCCATGGAGTCTGTCCAAGGAGTACTTGGTGTCATATAGGAAGAATTATCAGCAAGGAGAAAACGTTGCTCCTTTTACTCATTGAGAAGCTTAGCACAGAGTAGCTGTGAGTGGCAAAGGAATGAGGTCTTCAGCTGCAGGTTTTTGTCTAGGTATCATGTCACCACAGGGACACAAAATAGGTCCAAGCACTAACAAAGCCTCACAGGAATGAAAACAGTAAGAGTTTTGCATGCCTAATGTTGTTTTTCTGTCCTGTGCCCCAAAAGAGGTTCTACACTGAGTCCAAGTAAGCACTGTTAATGCTGCAGGTGCTTACTCCCTGCTAGAATATTACAAATAGCAGGCCAGTCCAACTCCAGAATGTGCTGCGTGAGTGTGCACTCTGGCCTATTTATACAAGTGCAGTCTGGGTAAGCTAGCTATGCATTTCAAGCCATTTTCAAGGGGGAAATAAAGTGAGCTTGGTGGGGATCATTTCTTTTGCAGAATCCACTGAACTAGATATTGTCAGATACTTTAATTAGAATAAAATCTATTAGATTTTAAGTATTTTAATATATTTGCAATAAATCCTAACTAGCCTATTGCAAAAAAGAAAAAGTCTGAGAGAGAGATAATATGATGAGATTAGGGACTTTGGATCTAATAATGGTTATTTTTGCTGCTGTTTCAGGAGGCCTTTTGTCCAGGTCTCATTAATGCTGAAACCTTCCTCCACTGACTGGTTCTTGTTTTTTACCCAACAAGAGGATACCCTTTTGTTAATCTGTACCTGTGTGGTTTAATTCAAACATTAGATACACACGCTTCAGCCTTTGCATGGCGAAGAGTAACTGTTTCCTTCATGATAAGGCTTTGTAAGTTGGTGAGCACAAAAAAGAAATGCAAGAGGAAGGAGGAGAAAGAAGGATAAAGTCATTAATTTAATGGCCATTGCATTTAGGGTTATACTTCCTTTTCATAACGTTTTTATTCAACTATAAAAGAAACATGTACGTATGTTAGAAAACACAGAAAACCATGTATTTCTATATATCTATAAGTGTGTAAATGCACAAAAAATTAGATTCTAGAGCAGTGCTGGTTTAATACAAACATTGTGAATCACATTTTCTAGTAGCGAGGTTTATTTATTCATTTATTTATTTAGGGTTTTGTTTTTTTTTTTGAGACAAGATCTTGCTCTGTAGTTCAGACTGGCTTTCAGTGCACTATGTAGCCCAGGTCGGCCTCAAAGTAGCAGCAATCCTCCTGTCTCAGCCTGCCAAGCACTGAGATTACAGACGTGTGCCACCATGCCTGGCTAGTAGCTAGGTTTAAAAAGTAAAGCAGGTCAAATCAATTTAATTATTTTAGTTAACCAAAAATATCTAAGTTTAGATTCACAGCAAAATTGGAAAAAGTTCAGAAATTTCTCATAAAAGCCTTTCCCCCACATGGACCTTACATTCCCCATTCCCAGCATTCCCTGCAGATGTACATTTGCAGTGTATGTGATACAGCTGATGAACCCACACTCACCTGTCACCATCACCCCATGTTCACACGTATACTGGGCTTCCTTCCTGATGCTTTATGTTATGTAGATTTGGGCAATTTATGATATGCATTCACCACCAAACTATCACATAGAATGGTTTCGCTGCCCCCAGAAGCATCTGTGCTCTACACATTCATGCTTTTCCTACCACCTGGATCCTTGACAACCACTGATCTGTAACCGTCTCCATGATTTTCATTGCCACATGTAATCAATACAAAACCTGTATTTTTTCCATGCTAAAAATTTTATATGTATTTTACGCTTATAGCACATCACATCTCATTGAGGTTATTTCAAGTGCTCAATAATCGCTTGTGTGGTGACTTCTGTGTAAGACAGTGGAGGCCTAAAGAATCCACATTAAACTTCTAACTGAGGTTACCTCTATAGAGGAGATTGGAACGGGGCCGTGAGAGATAAGAGAAGAGCTTCATATAGTTGGATGTTTTAACAGAAAACATATTCGTGTACTGTCTGTGAACATTTACTTTAAACACTATTACCTTCTCATTGTAGAAAACTTAGAAAATACAGAATAGTATAAGATATGTAATCCATAGAAGTGCTTTTAATACCTCTGCCAGTGTCATGCTCTGTGTCTGAGGAAATCTTTCTCAGCTAATTGAGTCAGGGTGACTTGCTGGTCCGTCTTGGGCCTAGACCTTCCTTAGTTCTGCTTTCATTATTTCATTTACAGTATGAGGAACCCTTTTTTTTTTTCTTGCTCTCTAATCTTTGGCAAAGTTTAGTCCTTCTAAAAAACAATATTAGAGAACATATATAATTAGAGTGACCTAGAGCAGGAAGGCAGTTGGAACACAAGCAATATAGGCTCAGAGTTTGGGGAGAGACACACTCATGTTCCCATCATGCCTTCCACCATTTCCACCTCCTAAGACTGTGGTCCTGAACAAGGTATTCGTAGGACCCTCTCACTGGTAAATCAGTGGTGGTCAGCCCAGCTTCCTTACACTCAGTCATTTCTGTGCAGTGCAAGGTTTTTGGACACATAACATGGACTCTTGATCAAGCCTTCTTTACTCACTCCGTGTGGAAGGCATGAACTAAGCCCATCTTCAGCCTTTTCAGTCAATTACAGCTACCAGTCGTGGTGGCACATGAAATGCACCAGCTACACAGTACTTCTAAGTTCACTCCTTACCCTCACATCTTGGATATGAGCCACATAGAGCCCAACATATGTTAACTTGAATTTTCCTATTTCTCTACCTGAAGTAGTGAGTCAATTTTTAAACACAAAATTTCTCGAGAGGTAGCTGCAGCTGAGAGGGGCTGTGCACTGGAAAGCAGCCTAAGAAAACACTAATCAAATTACATTTTCCCTCGCTTTTAACATCTGCACTGGTGGAGAGATAAAGATGAAACGGAGGATAATCACAGTCTGGCTACACAGAATATGATGTAGAAGGAGCTGTGGGTTGGAGGGGGATGTCCCCTTGGCCATGTGGGGAAGCTGTCACTGACAGAGGACAGAATGGAGCCATCTGAAGCATGGGCCCCGTGGGGCCTTCACCTGGACACGGGTAGCTGAGGTGTAAGTGCAGCACAGGCTAAGAGCAGAAGCTCCTTCCCTTGTGTTCTTGGCAGTGGTGTGATGGGGGCTATAGACATGGAGTGTCAGGTGCACTTCCCGTCCCACCCCCCAGCGTGACAGGTACTGTGCCGGCTCCAGCTCCCCGGGCTGTCTTCTCTCGGCCAGAGCTGATTCTGTAACCAGTCAGAAGCATGTTATCCATGTTAACCATGAACTATTCCAAACATTTCAAGGAAATTGTGGTTGCTTTGGTTCCTGACACTGCTCTCATATCCTTCCAACTTATATATAAAATATTTCAATAGGTGTGCTTGTCTTGCCTACACTTTTTAAATTATCACTATATTAGGCAAAGACTATAATCCCTGCCACACTTTCTCCAATTCCAATACCAGTAAACACTGGCCCGTGTCTTAACATTCACAGTGAATAAAGAAAATCGGTCTCTAATTTATATATGTTTGATCTTCTGTGGGGAGCAAAGTAATCACAGCTTTGTCATGCTCTGGTTTGGTTCAATGGGTGTAAAAACATGTTCAGATAAAATCAGGATAGACCTTAATTTCCCTCTGTCCTTCAAACTAAACCCAAGCAAAGAGTTATTCTGGTTTGTAACCTCCTTGGCTTAGAACTAAGCTTGCCCAAGATTTTCTCTTTTGGAGATGGTTAACATGTCCAGTCTTGCCAAAAGTGTGAGTTTCTACTTTGTTGTCCTTACAGAACCTTTCTCTGCTCTAACCTGATGCATTTTTAAATCCATAGATTTCTAAGAACTAGAAGTCTTCTATCACTTGTGCAAAGCCAAGTGTTTGACTGGCAAGCTCTCCGTTAGCCTGGAAAATGTGAATTTCTCCCTAGGAGCAAAATCTTGTATGAATTGTTTCCCAGTTTTTCTCTACACTTTGAAATCTACTTCAAAGTTATTATTTGGCTAAAGGGCTTTGTTTTCCTTCCCTAGAGGTCTATACGATCCGCCTTGATGTGTGGCCGGGGCACAGGTTTTCTTTCTACTCTGTCATTTTTGTCTACATTACATATGAACACAATCATTCTCACCCCCAAATATTAAATGAAACCTTTAGGAAATTACAAAAGCCTGTTTCTACCTTTATGTGGTCTTTAAATATGTTCAACCCAAGAAAGGAATAATTAGTCTTCTACCTACTTGCTCTATAATTATAATTTTAAGGATAAATGAACAGATAGTAAATGTGTAATTGATGGTAAAATATTTAAAGATAGGAATATCTTAAAAATTAGTTTAGGGTTTGCTTCTAGGTCTGGATAACACCACTAGGTATAGTTTGACACACTTTATTCTGGAAATTTAATAATCTAATAGAGACCAATCAGTACATATGTGATATCATCCAGCTTGGAAATTAAGTTTCTCCATAGACAATCAATAAAGCTTAATCATATTATGTAAGGTCCACATAAGTAAACTGCAAGGCTGTATTGTGTGATCATCTCTTTCAAAAAAGAGAAGGAGAAGAAATTGCATTACATGAAGGGTGGATGTGTTTCCGTATACTGTGAGAAGCCAGCTTCTCAGCATGTCAACATCAATGGTGATGTATTGAGTTAAGTTCAGATTTTTTTTTTTTTGCATTACCACGTGAAACACTGCCTGGCAACTGTTCAGTATCTAAATTATGTTTTCCCAGTCTATGATGCTTGTGGGCAAAAAGAGAATTATGCATATGAATCCACTCCTACAGTTATCTTTCCATAATACCGAAGTGAGCAGCCAAGTTGCCTCTCCATTTCCATTTACAGAAAATAGACTGCAGTCTTCCACTCTGCAGTGCCAGGACCTCTGCATTTCTGCTCTCAGCAAAAAGACTTTGAAGTAATGATAATAGCTACCATTTACAGAGCATCTACCATGTGCCAGATACAAGATAACTAACATGGATTTCCTTCTTACTGTATCTGAGTTTTTATAAATTACTAAAGCAACATATTTTCCACAAATTAAGTAATATAGAACTACGTAAGGAAGATAATTATTTCTGCCAATGCTACCTTCTCGTTTTATCCTGCTGGTCACCACCATGAATTCTTGTGCTTTCCCCAGCACTAACACTGATTTAGTGCTTCAACCCTTCCCATGATTTCTATAAGGTTGGTGGCTTTGCCTCACCTTATGAGTAGGAGAAATAAAGTCCAGTGATGTCAGTAGGTCTAAGGAACAGAATATAACATGGAAGTCTCTTATTAGCGATACTTCTTTCACTGAGATAACAAAACCTGGTTAATTAAGAAACTCAAGAGAATCTGAGCATGTTGGTGTACACCTCTAATCCAAGCACTGAAGAGGCTGAAGCAGGAGGATTGCCATGAGTTTGAGGCCAGCCTAGGGTACATAGTGAGTTTTAGGCTGGCCTGAAGTATAGAGTGAGACCCTGTCTCATGAATAACGAATTCAGTGAGAGAGAAATTAGGGATACAACATCTTTCATAATGGAATACAAAAAATGAAATACATAGGAATTGATCTAGTGAGCAAAAGGAGATTGAAGAGGGTATAGGGAATTGGAAAGATATCCTTTGCTCATAGATAGGAAGAACTAATACAGTGAAAATGGCCATACTTCCAAAATTGCTATACAATTTAATGCAATCCCATTCAAAATTCCATTAGCATGTCTCACAGAATTAGAGAAAACAATCCCAAAATTCATTTGGAAACAGAAGAGACCTAGAATAGCAAAGGCAATTCTGGGCAACTGAAGGAAGGCAAGGGGCATCATAACCCCTGACTGGAAATTATACTACAAAGCTATTTTGATTTAAAAAAAAAAAAAACCCACCCAGATCTGAGGACCAATGGAACAGACCAAAGATGCAGAAACAACTCCAGACATACTTAGCCATCTTATCATTGACAAAGGTGTCACACACGTTCATTGGAAGAAAGATGCTCTGTTTAATAAATGGTGGTGGAAAAACTGGCATTCCACATGCCCAAGATTAAAACTAGACCCATATCTTTCATCACACAATAAACTAAAATCAAAATGGATCAAAGATCTAAATATTAAAACAGAAACACTAAGTCCGCTAGAAGATAGACTATGTAGAACTCTTGACCATGTTGCTGTAGGCAAAGGCTTTATGTACAAAATCCAGACTGCAAGAGAACTATTACACAGAATCAACAATTGGGATCTCTTCTTATTAAAAAGCTTTTGCACAACAAGAGAAACCACTGCCAGAGTGAAGAAACAGCCTACAGTTTGGGGAAAAATTTTATCAGCTGCTTTTCAGACAAAGGACTACTATCTAGAATACATAAAGAACTCAAAAAACCAGACCCCCCAAAATTTAAAGACCAAATTCAAAATGAGCATCTGAGATGAATACACACTTCTCAGATGAAGAAGCAGAAATGGCCAATAAATATATGAGAAAGTGTTCAACATCATTAGTCATTTGAGAGATGCAAATTAAAACAAAAATGAGATTCTATCTCACTCCAGAAAGAAATTATCAAGAAATCAACCAATAATAAATGCTGGAGGGGGTATGGGGAAAAAGGAACCCTTCTTCCCTGTTGATGGGAGTGTAGACTGGTGCAACCACTGTGGAAATCAGTGTGGAGATTCCTCAAAAACTTAGGACTAGAGGTTCTATTTGACCTAAGTATTTGTCTTCTTGGTATCTTCCTGAAAGAATTAAAAGCATCATACCACAGTGATACATACACACCCATGTTCGTAGAAGCACAGTTTGTAATAGCTAAATTTGGGAACAGCCCAGGTTAGGCTTATAATTACACCTAACATGTTACTATCCTACATACAAAATGTGAATGCACTAATTTTCTCACCAAAATAGAAGGTAATATCATTTTACAACTTGAACATTATAACACAGTTTAACAATCCCTAAGGACCAGTAGTAAGTCTATTTACATTATATTACATTAGAACCATGTTAGGGAGAAATAGTATAATTACAATCCTTTTTTTTTTTTGTAACTGATCACGGGGTCATAGCTGGTATTTAGAATTACCATTTTTTTTACAACCCATTTTGTATTTTTTGGCCTTTAGTAAGCACCTCAGCAGGTCTTGATTTTTTTCCCTGGTAGAATGAACCATACCTTCATTTTTGAAGGCTGTGGGCCATTTTTTATTGTGCCTATATTAGGTTGTTGTAGTTTTTTATTGACTTTAATAACAGGGCATGCTAATACTAAGAGGCGCCCTCAAGGATCTCCTGCACTCCACGTATATATATATATTGTTTCCCATTGTGGAGTAGTAGTCCAATTTCTCTTTGACAATCTGGGTTAATCACCCCTAACAACACTCTGACTGCCTTTTTTAGCTTGTTTCCTCAGAGGCATGAGGAGACCAAAATGACCAGGGGGAAATCTTAGCTTTTAGTTTAATGGTATCATTGTTGCGCTTTGTGGTATGAGCTTTCCCGCCTCTGGAACTAAGATGTCTAAGCCAGAAGAACATAAGTTTATAGGGACAGGAAGCAAAAATTTTGCTAATGGGTCACTAGGAGTAATGGTGAGTGGTACCATTCCTACTTTTACCCCTTCATTTTTGGACCCATGAATTTTGGCTATGGGAGACACAATGTCATATAGTGGGCATTGATTTAAAGCATATATAGCCGTAGGCATATGGAAGGGGAGAAGTTACCAGGAAAAAACTCTGCTTGATAAAACCCAGTGCAAATCATCTATGGCAATTCATTGCTATCTGGATAGTCTATTGGCCATTCCCTGGCCTTCCATGTTCCACCAGCAAAAATGTGTCGACGCCATTGTTTTCCTTCTTGACATGTCGGGGTTCAGGACCATAGGTATAAATACATTTGGAAAAATCCTAAAATATGCAGACCCACTCAGCTCAGTCTGCTATGTGATTTGGGGTGATAACGTGAGACAGGTAACATTTTCAATTCCGAATGCATCACACCCCTAATTTACCCTGGGCAAAATTTTGGGACTCTACTTCCATAATGTAGGCAGTGAATGGCAAAAACCTTAAAAACTTGGCTTATAACACCCCTTCCTGTTATTGATGTCTGGCCTACCCTCCCAACATTCCACAACCAAAGATCACCTCTCCTTTCCTCAGCTCCTCTCACATGCCCATTAACTGATGATTAGATAAATAAGATGTGGTTTCTCTATACAATGGAGCAATACTCTTTTATTTTTATTTTTTTTTTTTTGAGATAGGGTCTCACTATGCAGTCCCAGTTGGCCTTGAGCTCGCTTTGTAGCCCAGGCTGGCCTTAAACTCACAGCAATCGTCATGCCTCAGCCTCCTGAATGCTGGGATTACAGGTGTGCACCACCATGCTTGAGACATTTCTAGGTAAATGGATGCACCTTGAGGCCATACTCTTAAGTAAAATAAACCAGACTTACATGTGTGAATACAGCATTGTTCTCTGGTATGAAAAATTGAAAGTGTAGATAAGAACAAAAATGTATATTAGATACTGTGCAATAGGAACAACATGTTCAAATAGGAAGGGGAGCTAGGGGAAATCAGGAATAGAAAAGAAAAAGTGATAAGAAAAGAAGAAACAATGTAAAAAATTGTAAATAGGAAGGGGGAGAGGGATTGAACGGAGAGTAGGGGACTGGGGAAAAAGAATCGAGTTATGTCATGTACAGGTATGAATTCCCTATAATGAATATAATCATTATTTATACCTAAAATATACAATAAACAATTAAGCAAAAAGCCTAAGGAAAAAATCAAAAGTGTTTCTGGAGCCATGAAGACGTAGACTCTTGCCCTTCTTTTAAGCTTTACTTTTATTAGTATGTGTTTTCAGTACATCATGATTGCATTCATCATGGGGAGTTCATACATGCACTTAATACATCTTATTCCCTTTATGCCCTTTCCAGCCAGACCTCCATCTCTTGGTCCTCTCCCCATTCACAAAAGATATGTCCTCTATTTTGCTCTTTAATTTATTTATAATTTGGGCTTCCTGTATAAGAGAAATCAGGTGATATTTAGGTTTATGTGTCTGATTTATTTCATTTAACATTATGGTCTCAAGGAGCATCCATTTTCCTACAAATACTTCAAATTTATTCTTTATAGCAGAGTAGTACTCTGCTGTATATAAATACACATTGTCTTCACCTATTAGTATAGGCCACTTCCAAAGTTTAGCTATTATGAGCTGTGCTGCTTTAAACATGGATATGTACGTATCACTGTACTGTGATGTCTTTAACTCTTTCAGGAAGACACCTGAAAGGAGACGAGCAGTTCCTGTGGCTGCAGCACCACTGTCTTCCTCTTTGCTCTGTGCAAAGTACAGGGACAAATGCCTCATGGTCCCTCTACCCCCTCCCTGCCCAGAGATGACTACTGGGCAGGAGTTTTGTGTCAACGCAGCTTTGTGGCTCAGCATTTGGGACAGTTCATTGATAGCAAAGTGTTCTTCACCCACACATTGATTTAAAACAGACCTGTTCATCCATAGTAAACTCACGATAGAATGGAATATGTGGGGTGTCCTTTTGTTCGTAATTATGCCCTATTGAAATAAACTCTAATAATGAACTAGGGAAATATCCTAACTAAAACAAGTGTATAGATGTAGACTTCTACGTCTGATTCCTCTTTTTTCGTTTACATTTTTTTCTCAAGTAAAAGGAAGTTTTTCTCGTTTTTTTTTTCAAATTTATGAAAATGCTTCAGGACCTCATTTGAGTAATGAAAAGTGTAGGTGATCATCTAGATCCTGAAGAGCCAGCATATTTCCCTGCCTGAATGTAACAACTGGGTCTCCTCTTCTTTTCACAAAGCAGGATTTTTTGAAGGTTCAGATATGGACACTTGATCTATTGTGTTAAGAGCTCATCTGGTTTGCTTTCCAGTTGTGTGATGAAATCAGAGCAATACTCTTAGTCCCTCAGCTCTAAAGTGAGTTCTACAGAACTCACCTTGTTGTAGGGGCAGCTAAAGGAATACATGCAGAGCACGCTGTCTTTTTGTATGCTGTGCCTACAACTCTTCCTTGGTTGCAGAGCTCCATGCCTGGACCTGTGGACCACACTTTGATAGTGCTTACCCGGGGAACAATGCTGACTGCCTAAGGCCTCTGTCTATGCGCTCACAAACTAATCTGAGATAGCTACAGTCAGCAGTTGGATGGAAGAACTTCAGGAAAAGAACTTAGACTGTCGTTGACCTCTCAGTTATTTCTTGGTAGGAAGGGGCTTCTGGGTAGTAAGGAATCAGTTTCCCAGGGTAGTGCTGGGCAAAGGGTCTTTTGTTTCTCCTGGTTTCTTTTCTTTCCTTTCCTTTTGCTCTCTCTTGTCTTTTTAAATTTATTTTTAATTAAATTTTGTGTGTATTTGAACCTTACAACATGATGTTATGGAATACATAAAATTGGTAATATGGCTACCACAGTGAAAGACTAAGACACTTATTATTTTGTGTAGTTACTTTTTTATGTCTGACAAGAATACCCAAAATCTTACTCAACAAAAGTCCTAATAAAATCTAAGCAAAAAAATATGTTTGTAGTATATAAGCAAAGTACTCTACTGAACATTCAGCACAACACGTGGCACCTATAGGCACTGAGTAATGCATAGAGGAGCAACAGTTTTTAGCATTAGCAGTGGCATATCTAAAATCAGAGTTAAGAAAGGCTTGTGTTACTTCAAATGGACATACTTCCGGCAGGCATAGGGAACTGAGGATTTCTAAAAACCAATGTTGTGAGCAGTATGATACCACAGTATTAGCTGTCTCTCAATCTATGCGCTCTTCCATGCTTGTGGCTCTGGTACAGTCAATGAAATGCACATCTGGGAAAGTTGGAATGCAATTTGGCCCACAACTGGTAACGAAATATGAAAATTGGGATGAATCTCAATGGCACAAGGAAATGGGTGACCTGCTGGGTTAGATAGTATTGGAATCATTTGGCTGGTGATGCTAATTAGTCACCATTTTGTTTTGAAATGGAAGCCCAGTAATCAAATAAGTTTAGTAAAATTCCTTGTGTGTACAGAGATCTAGTCAAAATGATCCTGTATTTTCCTATTAAAGCATCCTTGTGGAAGTCATGTTTTGCCTTTCTAATTGAATATTTGCTTACATGTGTGTGGCTCACATCCCTGAGTGAAGCAAAAACCACACTATCATACTTTTATTTCTGATTTTTATAGGCATTATAATTCTAGGTTTTTCTTTCTCCCAAGCCCCCACTTGCCAGAAAAGTATATTTGTACTATTATATGTCTGTTGCCCGTATCAGATGGATTATCAAACTCTGAGAATCTTCTCACCTATATATAAGGACAGCACTGAATTGGAAGCAGAATTCTGGCTAAGCCATTTATCAGCAGCATTTTACCTGAGAAATGTTATTTCATTCTCCTTGGTTTCCTTATGCAGAAAATGTGCAGAATACGCAGCACTGGACAGAGTTGTTGAAAGAAGCAATTAGCTATACTGGGAGTTTTTTTAAATGATAGAAACATTTTTGTATCCATTTTTTAGGAAAGCCATTGTTACCTGCACTTTTATGAAAGGCATTGGCTCCACTATTGCTGTAGAAATCTGGTGGCCTCCACCCGACACTGACCCTCCTGCTCCCACGGCCCTGGGTGAGCAACGACAGAAAGTGAGCTTAGGTTAGGTGTGGAGCATTTGTCGTCTTGGCCTGGCCAGCTTTACCTGTGCCCTGCTCCTCCCCGGGAAAACCAGGGCAGAGCCAGACAGCGGTGCGCAGGTAACTCACCCGGCGCTGCCGCAGAATGAGCTTCCGCCCCTTTTGTCCTCATCTCTTTTGAAAATCAGAATAAATAAATAAATGCTCAGTGTGCTGAGACACAAACAAAAAGGTCCCATGTTCTGGAACCCAGAGAGAACTTTAACATTCTGAGAATATTTTGGTTTTCCTGTATGAGGTGTCTTTTATTGCTGCAAGATAATATTCTTACACAGCATTTCATATACAAAGAAAGGTTTCTTTAAGATTAATGTAATACATCATAATTAATCCTCTTAAGTGAAAAGATGAAGTTGAGTGCAAAACTGTAACTATGGTTTGTAAAAGTTATCAGCAAAACTATAGGATTTTACTATATAAATATGCTCATTTAAATATACTATGTTAAGTACATAACTATAAATACACGTTGGATACAAATCTTTAATTTGATTTGTTCTTTTCTGTTCTGTCAGTGTAGCCTTAATTGCACACAATAAGAAAACACTTTCTGAAAATGCAACAGATTGCTGTGGCCACTCCAGCAACCTGCTCCAATAAAATATCAAAGAAATGTCATGTCAGTGCTTATCTATGTGAATGGCTGTGATTGTATTGTAATGAATTATAAACCTCAGAGCAAACTGCAGTGAGATGTTTGCAAGGTTCAAATGTAGACACAGATTGGATTCCAGCAGCCACGATATGTCAGCCTTGGGAAATCAATCAGAGGGTAGGGAAAGAATAAATTAAAGGTAACCTGGTACTCTTAACACCATGAATTTTTAACTTATCACAGTGAGTGATACAAACGCTGATTGCCCACCTTCCTGAGGACATGCACAACTGGTTATCCATGGCCAATTTCTAACATACCATCAGTTTATACTACCGAGGCAATAAAATCAAGGCTAATTTTAATATTCGCTTGAGAAAAACATGATTAGAAGATGCTTCATTCAGAACCCAAACATAAATTCTTTTTAGATGATACATAGCTACAGATCACTAATTTATCTATATGATTAATCCCCTCCATTAGAGTGGATAATCCAGAACTGGATACAATTATTTACATATTGAAAGTGGTGAGAGTTATCACATGATATTAGTTCCACTAATTTTACCAAACATGTTTTTCCTTGCCAACAACCTTTCCTATAAAGCCTGTTGATGTGCATGCAATTTTGTTTGCTTTTTACATTTTCCAATTTTTTAAAGTACACATCTAGGCATGATTATTCATGTTTGGGGAAAAAAATTTACTAATTCTGGCGAACAAAGAAGCTAGTGTTGTAATTTACTCTGCTTCACAGTTCCAAATATGATCTCTCTGGCTTTGATTTTCCCTCACACAGCAGCCATCCACCTGGACTTATGCAAGACAAATCATTAAGAAGGAAGGTTTGGGACTTCAAGGCCTCAACAAAGGACTTACAGCAACTTTGGGACGTCATGGAGTTTTCAACATGGTGTACTTTGGCTTTTACTTCAATGTCAAAAACATTATCCCTGTCAATAAGGTAACTATTTAATGGAATAAAATAAGAACAGCTTCAGTTTTAAAGTGTTTATCATGCCCCAGTCACTGTGCAGAACATTTACATCTATTATTCGATTTGATCCTCACATCAGCCTTATGTATTGGGTGTTGTTTTTGCTATTTTGAATCCAGAATGGTCAAACATATTGCTCAGAATCTCATAGTACATAGTAAAGCAGAGAGTTGAACCCAAGCCTGACATAAAATGTATGTACTTGCAGAATGTACCATTTTACCTGAGTGCTTTACATTTGTAGCTAATAGAATTGCTATAAACCGTTATTACTTAACTTTTACCTCAGTCACGAAACTTTCTCAAGAAGTTGAAATTTTCATATTCTAAATAAACTTTGAACTCATAGGGAAAAATATGAGCCAAAATTTTAAGTTTTGCCAAGATCATAATTTTTAAATTTATGGAGATAAATTAAATAGTAAATCAACTCTTCTAGGATCATTTGCTTTTGGTGAAATATAGTGGTAAATAGATACTACTACATTTTTAATGTTAACAGCAACACCAGTGAACTGACAACTTCTACAATGTGAAGTAACATAGGTCATGCTTTTACTTGATAGAATCAGAGAATTTCCCCCACCTTGAAGTTGTATGCCCATGACACTGGCCCTGAATTTTAGACTCTGAGACAAATAGCTCTTGTAGCCTGAGAGAAGTGTCTATTCCTTCATCTCTCTAGCTCTCTAAAAGCTTGGGACAGAAAGAAACTACACACAATGAAATGGTTATATAAATCATTTATGTAAATAAGTTTATATATTTTATTCTATCTATATTTGTGACTGCATTTTAACGCATATGGTTTTGTAATAAAATGAATTATGGAATGTTAAAAATCCACAAATACAAGCTTCATTTTATGATTAATCATTATACTTAAATTGTGAAATATTCTGCATTATTAAAAAAGAGCCAGAAATCTAGTCATGTATTTTATTTTTGGAAGGCATCATGGTTTTCTGAAACCATGAAGTTTTCTGAAACTCCTGTGGAAGGAGTTCACTTATCAGTTTGAAAACCAACCTTGCTAATAATCTGAACATAATTTTTTGTTTCAATAAAATGTTTTATTTGATACTACCCTGTCTATATGAAGCATTCCATAAAGTTCTAGCTATCCCAGGATGACTAAGACATTGCCTTATTTTCAAGAGGCTTCTCACAAAGACCTGGAAAAACCACTTGACAGCCACAATAAAAATGGAGCATTACATTTAGATAAACATCACATTGGAAGTAATAAGTTAATAATAATATTTTTTCTAAGCCAGCTTGAAAACAACCACGCAGATTCTCAAACTTGTCTTTTCTAAATTTGGACCAGTATTCTAAAACTAAATCCTTATCAGACTTGTTATGTGAAAAAGATTACCATATTTAAGAACAGATCATTTCTCTAAACTTCAAACTAATTTTTAAAATTCAGGAAGATGCCTCTCCTTTGAAATATGTGACTTTCCCTCCAAGTGTACCAACCACTGCACTATTTCCTACCATTGTCCACTTTCACATATAAAGGATACAAGAGTGCAAGTTTTATAGGAACAGCGACTTTATTCTTTGTTTCACTGCATATCTCATTGATTAAAACGGTGCCTGGCATGTAGTCAGCCCTTAGTAAATGTGTATTAAATGAAATAAAGAAATGAAAAAGGAAGAAGAGAAAATAATGAAGGGAGGTTTTCTGTTTGTTTTTGTTTTTCCTTTTACTACACACTGAAGGGATATGTTGTATGGGAGAGAACCTATACTACCCGATACTAGTTTATAAGAAGCTGGGAGAAAGTTAGGGTGAAGGGCTTTGAGCTAGAGTTGACACTGACCAGAATCAAACAGAATTCCAAAGAAAAAAGAATTAGGCATTTTGGGTCATATACAATATAATAGGGTCTTTATGTTAAGAAACTGAAATGTTTATTTGGGGAAATGATTCTAGAAATGGAGGTTTCCACGTTGCCAAAGTAAGTTTCCCCAAGTTGCCTTCGTAGACTGCCAGAGGAGACAGACACATTTGTTGGCAGTAGCCAAGGGCCTGATGACTTCAGCAGTGTGGAGAGGATCCTACGGCACAGGAAAAGCTCTGGGGAGCAGGGCAGAAAGATATGGAGGGAACTAAGCTTTTCTCATTATAGTCAGCATCTGTGCAGCTTTCTGCTAAATATAGTCAGTGAGGTGTCAACCAGCATTTTGCCAAGTGAATTTTCTGTTAGCGAGCACTTCTGTACCTAGATTATACAAATAAATAAGCTCTTACCTTATTAATCAAAATCTTGAGGCATGCTAAAGTATCTCCCAAATCACTGTAGAGTTAGAACTAATTTTAAATTGTGTTACCATTTTTAACAAGCTGAGAACTCGTGACTAGAACACCTCACTCACTCATACCCCTATCTAAAGTACTATATAATAGGGAAGTTTATGAAATACGGTTTTGTGTTATTTTAGTGAAACTTGAATAAATTCCACTGTAATTCTTTCTGTACATTAACTTTACACTAGTGGGAAAGACCAGAGTACTGCTTCCTACATATTTGACTATTAACGATTTTAAATCATAAACTTCCTTTGACAGTGCTAAAATGTGCCATGTTGGCTCAGAATTTCATTTCTAAGCTTTAGTTTCCAAGATCTCCTCCCCCCCAAAAAATGATTTCTTTTCATTTAATGATCTGGACATTTGGGCCACTTTAACTGGGAGTAGGGGATGTGCTGTGCTTAAAATTTGGAACCAGCAGTCTGAGTGCAACTTCAACACATATTTACCAAACATCTAATAAACACCAGCCCCTGTGCTGGATAACAGTAGATGCAATAATCAGATGCTATTACAGAATGTACGGGCCATTGGAAGTAACAGACAAAAAGAGTAAACAGACAAATCCATACTTACATGTGATGAAGGAGAAATGTTCCCAGTATAAACCTTGGCAATCCGGGGAGACTTCCCTGAGGCAGTGGTGTTGGAGCTAAAGAAGGAGTTATCATTTAGCAGGCGAGAGCAGATGGGCAGCAGCAGTCCAGACATATGGAACATCCAGTGTAGAGGCTCTCAGGGGGGAAGGGTCTGGATGGCTTGGATGAAATGAAAGACAGCTCATGTGGTGAAAGCAAAATGATGAAGGAAACAATCTGCCTGGGGAGACTCAGGGCTCAGAACACACTGCTCATTATGCAGTGCACTGAGGATTCTTTGTCTAAAGGACACTCCTGTCTTAATCCACTTTCTGTTGCTATTAGAGAGTATCTAATACTGGGAAACTTATCAAGGAAAGAGGTTTGTTGAGTTCGCAGTTGCCAGCAGGGAAGAATCACATCTAGTGAATGCTTGTGCTGAATCATAACATGGCAGAAAAAAGCAGAAGGTCAGATATGCATGTTGCAAAACAGGTAAAAGAACAAAGAGGACCAGACTGTAACAGCCCATTCTCACAATAACTAACCTACTCTCTCAAGGACTACAGTAATTCTTTTCTGAGTGCAGAGCCCACATGAGCCAAACATCTCTCAAAGACCCCACAGCCTCTCAGCATGATTACTTTGGCAATGAAATTGCAGCCTGAGTTTTGATGGAGCAAACCATCAACTGCGAAGCCAACAAAAGATCTGAAGCAGAGGAATTAGCTGGCCCCTATAGCTGCAGCATGGAGAATGGATGGAGTGGGAGTGGTAAAGGAAAGGTGGAATGTATATGTGGAAATGTTCTCAGCATGAGATGGTGGGATCTGGACTATGGTGTTTGTGGTGGAGACGAAGAAGTGGGCAGACTGGAGAAATACTCAGAAGGTAGAAGCTATAGAGTGTGGTGATGGGATATATGTGCAGGTTGAGAAAACGTACTGAGGGAATGGAGATGATGCCAGGATTTTTCATTTCATAACTGAAAAGATAATGACACCATTCAGTGAGGAAGGGAAAAAAGCACTGAGAGGGGAACAGGTTATGGGAGAACAATACAGGCTCAACTTGGACACTGTATTTGGAGCAGCAAAGAGCAGACATTGAGTCAGTTGGCTGGATGTGGGCTCTGGGGCTTAAAGGAGAGATGTAAGGTGGAGACAGACACAGAGAAGTGATCAGTCAATCTTGTTGAGAGAAGGGCTGCCCTTTACTGGTTCAGTGATCTTGAGCCAATCCCTCCACTGCTCCGAGCTGCAAGGCTTCAATTTGTAAACTGAAAAGCTATGCTTGTTCTTTCTATTTGACAAAATTGTTTTGAGGACTAAAATAAATAATATGTGAAGTAGTTTGTAAATGCTAAGATGCCATAAAAGTGTTAAGTGTGGTGGTGCTGATGACAGTGATGGGGTGGGGGAAATGGTTAAGATTCAGAATTACATGAGGAATTTTTCCCCAGGACTATTCTTTTTGCACATAAATGAACACTATGTTTTTCTTGCCTAGAACAAAGTCATTGATTTTTATGTGTTCTGTAATCTAAGCCTGATTCAAAACTGGGAAACCAGTATTCTTTAAATTTAAACCATAATAAATCAATCCTTTGTGAAGGGGAAGGTATCATAATCATTAAAACATGTGGAAGAACGTCACTGAGTTGTTATAAACCATGATGAGGAGGTGGTGCTCCTTGAAGGCATTATCCCATCTTTGCTGTAGGCTGTCTCTAGCCCTTCACTTTGGACAGTTTGTTTACAGGGTTATTGTTTCAATTCCTTCACCCATCAATGGGTCCCTATGTTGTTCCAGGGGAATCTGAGATTTCACCAGCTCTTACTGACACCGTATAATTCTAGCGTTTTAAATTGAATTTTAAATCCACAAGTGTCTTGCAATGTTTTCCATCTTCAAAGTGTTTGATTTTAAAGAAACTGTTCATAGTGATTATCTCTAGAGTAGAAATTGGTATGGGAAAGAGACAGAAAATTGAACAGGAGGTCAGTATTAATTTTAAAATAGGAATTTGGAAAAAAAATTTAAACCTCATACAATAGATTATCTAGGTTATTTTTGCACATTTTTCTCAACTCTAAGGTTGAGTCTTCAGAGATGCGCTGGGAACTTAGCCACCCCATCAGTTTTTTACTAACTCTTCACATAGATGGTAACTGTTAGATACATGTTTCAAATATCACTTTCTTGGCCTTCTGTAGCATTTCACTATTAAAACCACTTTTGTAAACTTCATGATTTGGTCTGATCCTCATCACAGTAACAGAAGTTTTCAGATGAGGAAATTTAATGGGAACTTAAGGATGAGAGGTAATTAAAGGGTACTGAAGTAATTAATCCAGGACCAAACATTAGGGAGGGCAGAGAAGCAGAGGTCAGAACCCAGAAGCCCATAATGTAGCAGGTAATGCTCTAACTGCATTTTGCCTTGCATTTTGTCACATGCAAATTACCCCTCAGAAATGGTCACCAAAATTTCAAGAATGAATTCAGTTGGAATGTGTGGACCATGTAAGCAGGGTCTTCTGCCTCACTGAGAACTGCAACCTGGTTCTCCCTCTTTCACGTCCTTACTCTGTAATCCAGAGAAACACGGCATTCTAAGGTGTAGCCCCAGAAAAGTGGGGCATTACAAATTTGAAAATTATGCCCTGTGTTACATTCCTTCAGATTTACTTTTAGAAGCTAGCTATTCACGTTGAATGGTGAATAAAGGCCTACAATAGAAAAAAGGAGACATTTAGATATTAACTGACTGCAGAATCTAATGGAAGGATTCACTTCCATCTTACAGCAAATGGAATGGAATGTCAGACTAAAGAATTATCTTCTCTCCCCAGAAAGAGGCCATCATGTCTCAAAGTAAAGCCCACTGGAAACAGATATTGATTAACTTAAATCATGACATCTTTTTCAAATACCCATGGGAGTAAACTTTCATTGTACAAACAATTTCTTTCATTCCATTTCATATTGGAGACACTTGAAGCATATTATTTGTGATGTTGTCATGGAAAATAAGAATCATAAGTTTAAAATAGTACATATTTTAATAACTTTGTCTTCTAGTTCTATATTTACTTTTTGTGTTTCTGTGAATAAAATAATAGTATAATTCTCTGTCTAAAACTAATGGCTGTCCACAGGTTTAAACTGTGCTCTTAGTTTAGATTCTGAGGATGTTTGCAGAATATTGTGCCAAAAACAATAGAGGTTTTGTGTTGAGTTTTGCCATGATATAAATTACATGTGTGGTTTAGAAATATTTTAAGAGAGAACCATTTTTCACGTGTTCAGTCTTTCTTACTTAGCAAGCCATTTAGACCTGTCCCTGTGGTCATTTTATTACAGATAGTATTATGTCAAAGAACTTTTATTTTCTTTTTCTGTGTAGTCATAGAAGATTGCCTTTCAGAAATGCAATTTTTTTCTCTTATTTTCTGATTTCTAATATTTTATTTATTTGCTTTGTAAACTCTCTAGAAAGTCTGAGGGTGGCTCCTGATATGGGTTAATTTATCAGAAGAAACACAGAAATGTGTTGGTTTCATGACTGAGACCTGTATCTCTCCCTAAGGTGTGCATCGAGCTGGATGAAAAATGCACCTTCGCGTTCAAGTGGAGAACTTAGACAGAGCTGCGTGTATTTGGAAAAGAAGACTCTCCACAGAATTAGATCATAGTAGGGTTTAATTTATGACCGTTTATTTTTCTGATTCTCTCTCACTCCATCATTAGTCTTACCAATCATCCGGCAATGGGAAGGGCAAGAGCATTAAAGTTTCATTAAGAACAACTCTCCTTTCTAGTAACCACTGGAAGAAAACTACAAGCATATACTTTCTATAAAATTCCAGGATGTGTGACAAGATTCTGTGGTAAAAAGAGTATCTTTCATTGGCAGTGTGCACACAGACTCCCTGGAGTGTGGGTGTTGGGGGAAGGGGGTGTGGAAGAGGGCAGAGAGAAGGGGGGCAGGGGTTCAGACACTTTCTTAAATAAACTTCAGGCAGAACGTTCCAGTCAGGCACCACCCACGTGGATGGAAACGAGGTAAAAGGAGCTTTAGATTCTGAGTGGGTCCATTCAATTCACACGTTCCGAGAGTACCCATGGCACACCTGCCGCATGCTGGGCCCCATTTTACTAAGAATCGGCATCACTTCTGCCTTAATGGGGATTCCAGTCTAGTGGTGGGTACTGATCATAAATCACATGGTGCATGGAGAAGCGAATCATTCCAACCGATGATGCTTCAAACACAATACTTGCAATGTGAGAAATGCTCACAAAGGATCCTGGTGGGGCAGGGTAAGCTTGTAGGTAAGGCCTCTTCCAGAAACTAGGCAGACTGGGGATCAAGGATGAGGATCACCAGGCCAAGAAGAGGATGGGTACGCTAAACAGAGAGGATAGCACGCACGTGTGGCTACCCGGAGGCAGGAGATGGAGGAAGCTGGGAGAAGATAAAGAAGGAGGGTAGCTGGTATGTGGAAAACCAGAAGGAAGGGTGGCAAGAAGAGAGAGCTGCAGAGTTTAGCTGGGCCAGAATATTTTAGATGTATAATTCAAAGGTAGTTTGCTTCCCTTAAATGATTTTACTGAGGGGTATGTTGAACAAACATATTACATAAGCGGAACTAAATGGACATGGGAAAACTTCCTGTATAGAAGCTGAGAGGTAGAATATCATGAAATAGATTTCATTCAAAGGCTTCTCCTTGACCATCTGCCGATCTCCACATCAAAGCCTCTCAGTGTGCTCTTGTCTTGATTTTTCAACCTTCAGGATTTTGTCTTGGGAACCTGGTTTGTTAGTTTTCCTTGGAGTCAGTGACTTTATTAAAGCAAGGAATAGATAAAGCACACCAAAAACAGAAAACCTCTACTGGGTTCCCAAGGAAATGTGTAAATACTTTCCTTCATTCTGCACAATGGTATTCACAGACTTACTTAACACTTAGAAGGTATCATTAATCCTGTGAATATATAGATATATACAATTATATATTATATCATTTACACATGAAACACTCAAGTGTGAACTCTTAGGCTCATTTCATATATTTTATCATTTGAGCTAAACAGCTAAGACCTTAGAAATTATTTCACATTTCATAACACTTTAAAGAACAGATAGCTTAGGGGGGAAAAAGGAATTTTCATGGCTATTTTCTGAATGGCTACATTTAGCTGTGGAACTTTTAACAAGACTTTGATTTCATTCCAAAGCCCAGAGCCCTACAAGGATAGGATCTTGGGAATACTGCACATTCCTTAAAGAATGCTTATCAATTAAACCATCTCATTTTCGTTTAGTGACCTTTTGTAGAGTGAGGAGCTAGCATTTCCCCAATTTATCTCACATGAAGAAAAAACAAACGCTATAATAGATTCTTCTGATAGCTCTAAAGTGGAAACAACTGTACTTTTTAATTAAGCTTCATTAGCAGATCTTTTTACAGAGGAAAAAGCAGCATGATACCATGACATCAGGGGGGAGACGCTTTTGTCAACATTTATGAACAAAGCAATAAAAAAGAGCCAAGATTAGAAAGAAAGAAAACCCTATATGCCAAGAGCTGTCTCTATACCTAGCTGACTGGGACCCATGAAAACTAACAATATCTAAGATGCAAATTTCTTCTCCAAGAAAGAAGGAGAGCAGCAGGTCACCCTTACTGAGCTGCCTCCTGCTTCAGTTACCAGAAGGAAGCCATGACTGCAACAAATACCACACCAATTTCATGGCCACCCCGGCCAGCTGTGTGTGGGAAAAGCAATGGTGGGCTGCTATTATTTGCCTTGTGGTTATGACCAGGTGCTTAAGCAGCGTGTGAGGGTACATCCTTTGTAATTTGCTTCTGAAATCTTCAGTCTTTGTTTATTTTGTCTTCATAAAGGAGAGCTGAAGCATTTATTAAACACCCATGATATGTCAGGCCTGGTATATCCCTCAGATGAATAAAACATGCTCAGCTCTTTCCTTTCAGAGGTTCCGAAGAAATGTTACAGACAGTGCCTGTCTCCACTAACTCCTCCCCAAGATTTGAACTCCAGCAATCTGGCACCAAGATCCCTGCCCTTCATTATTGTACTGTGCCTCTCCAAATACGTGCACACACACACCTTTCTAACAAGTCCTCTTCCGTCATTTTTCCTTAACCCCTTCTTTCCCATCTCCAAATGGAATGTCTTCTTAAAGATGCCAGACCCTAATCACAAAGTCCTCCCTTCTTCAGAACGTGTCCATAGCTCCTCACCCATCCATCCAATAACAGAGTCCTCTGTGTGGTCTGGTTCTTGCCAGCACTGTGCATCAGACCTGCCAGTGTCGCTGTCAGAGCTATACATGGTACCACAGTTTGGGGTTAACCAACTCAGAGTACCCTAGGATTAACTTTCCTGTGATCTGAACATATAGCTTTCTTAATGCCGCCAAAGATTGTACAGAGATGGATTGTTGGAGGATTTGCTGGGAAAAAGGATGGAAAAAAGAAGGGAGAATGTATGTCGCTACTCCAAGACATCGACATGTTTATATCTTTCTGGTCAATTTAAAACCCTGCATTATGGGAATTACAGTCAAGTATCCCTCATTTTAAACATATGCACTTACCTAAATTAAGAATTTTACATTAGCTACGCTTAAATGTAATCTTGAGGGTTTGGTGCAGTGCAAAATCCCATGATGATTATTTTAATGTTGACTCCCTCCTCTGTCCTCCCAGCTTTCTCTCCCAACCCATGCCACCAGCAGATCCCATAAGCAGGCCTTCCACATCTTCACTCGGGTCCATCTGGCCCCTCCTCAGGCTACCCTGTGGACACATTTCTCGCAGAGGAACCATCATGAAGATCCGGATGAGAATCCCTCCAGCTACACTCTTCTCTACCCTCCCTTTGGTGTCTTATTAAATCAACGTCTCATCAATCCACATAACATTCTGAAATCAAGATATACAGAGTGATTCAGAAGACAATGAAACTTTTGAAATGTATGACTAGAGTAGATTTTCTGCAGTTTTGTCATGGAGAGATAGGTCGTGAACCTGTTTGCAGTGCCTCTCGCTTGCAGCCTTGAGGAAATGAAGGGCAGGGTCTCACGCATACCCATCAGCTATGGATAGTGTTGTGCCATAGAGGGTATGAAAAGAATGAGATTCTACAATAGAGTTCTACAGGGAAATATTTTTGATACGCCCCACAATTGTAAGTCCTCATAAGACTACCTTACTTGATATGGTACCAAGAGAAATTAAAGGATGACTTAATTCCAGTGAGGAAAGGAAAGAAATTTGAGCTGGCATGAGGAGAGAAGATTCTAGAATGAGGCTTGAATACACATACTGAGGCTGACTTCCCTTAAATGAAAGGCCCCCTTGCTATGATCTGCTCAACTTTGCCTTTTTTAGAGCAGCAGGCTTCCTGCCCAGTCTCCCTCACCACTCCCAGGCCTCACTAGCTAACAAATCCTGCTCCCCCATCTTCCTGAACCCCCTCCTTCTGGCACGTCTCTGTGTGGAATTTCTTCTTAGAGATGCCAAACCCTAATCACAAAGGCCTGTGAGATGGGCAGTGGTTCTCTGTTTATCAAGCTAGGAGCCAGCTGGCCAGCCACTGAGCAGGGCACCAGACTCCAGGCCAGGGAAGGTAAAAGGGGAGGCATATTTGGTCCTTATGCATATGAACTCTTTAAGTGCTGTCCCTTAAAGTTGTTATTGCTATCTTTATTTGTTGGCTACATGGTTTGGCTTTGATGGTCAAATTAGTTATAAATATGTACTGCATTGAGTGTTAACTGTTTTGAGTCCTAGGTCATACTCCTGATGACTTGGTACTTTTTGTTGAATTTTCAGATGTCATGGAACACCATAGTTGCCAACATTTTGGGATCTCTTATTAGTGTCTCTTGCTAAGTCATGAAGAGTCTTTGAATAATAAGTTCTGTCAAGGAAACTCAGTGATTTCCCTGAAGGGGGCTGGTGAACATGTCTCCTCAACTCTGTACCCCACAAAGCTGGAAGAGTGACAGAAACAGCCAGAGAAGTCTAGGAAGAAAACATTCTCAGTTCTGGTAGTACTTACTTATTTTTTTAAGAGAAAGGAAAACAAGCTAACAACAAGAAAGATAAAAACAAAATGACATAAAAACAATAAAAATGATACAGAATTTCAAAATAAGATGATAGGAAATTAACAATGATTGTTATATTACATATTATTATCTTCAAATTAGCTGTTCAGATTACCAGATATAAACATGCTAAATTTGTCAAAAAAATTTAAGTATGAACTGTTCCTTTCAGTAAACGAATAGATATCAGCAGTACAATTATCCCAGCTACCCTTGCCCATCCATATATATTTTTCCCTTTCTTCTTTCTTTCTTTTCTCCTTTCCTTCATCCCAGTTGTTCCTTCTCTTTGAGCAATTTCTTTCCCTTTCACAATATCTATTGTACTTACTATTTAGCCGTTTCTTTGACAAATTATACCTTCAATCTCAATTTTTTTAATTTATAAATAAAATCTTAACTTCAGGTTTAAAAGGTCTGCAAGGGAATCAATTTATCAAAATGTACCAAATGAACTGGGCACACTGGCACACACCTGTAATCCCAGCTACTTAGGAGGCTGAGGCAGAGAGAATGCAAATTTCAGGACAGCCTGCACAACTTAGCAAGAGCCTGGCTCAAAATAAAATTTAAAAAGGGCTGAAGATGTGGCTCAGTAGTAGAGTATTTGTCCAGCATGCATGAGGCCCTAAGTAGAAACCCTAGTATCATGAAAAAAAGTGTATTTCAGATTGCTACCACAGAATAAATTACTCATTTTAATATTTCAGGATGTTGAACTCCAGTTTAGTAATAAGGCAAATATTTTATGAGAAAATATCTGAAAAAGATCTGTAGAGGGAAAAGTAATACATACTCCTTATAAAAAAATATTTTAAAGCAACATTTTAAGTATAAAGGCAAAAGACTGCCACAATAATGATTTTTTTTAACCCTGATAAGTTATACTGAGAATAGTGATGGTTGCTTGCCCTTCATCTGAGCAAAGAAGTAGGAGGAAAACGGTTTGACCCTACAGGTGAGGAAGATCAGTTAGATATAGGGAAGTTTCCTGATTGGTAATATTTGGAATGAATTATTGAAGTTTTGTATTTTAATAACAATAGATTTTTCACCAATATGAATATTCATTTACATAATTTAGGTCTGATCTCTCTTGGTTGACTTAGGCTAAATGACATTCTGACTTCACTCCTAGTCTTGTGATCGGGGGATTTTTAAAATTTTCAACCACTTAAAACTCTTCTCTTGGTCTGGAAGGTGATCTCAGATGTAGAACTAGGGTACAGTGCTCAGAAGTAAATGTACATGTCTCTAATTACACTGGTTGGTATGTGACAGTCTTAGGGCTCCTCAAAACTTTGGCCTCTTCACTTCTAAATAACAGAAACTTGAATCTCTTTGGACCCCTTCAAAACTATATCCCTTTGCAAATTAGGAAATTTCTGTAAGTGTGGAACCTCAGCTGCTCTGGAAATTTGCTGGGCTTAAACATACAGAAAATGTTTATCCTACTTCCTGGCACACAGTGCGTGTCTTACTACTATTTCCTTACTCCAGCTTTTAAAATAAATTTATGGGAAAAAAACAAAATGACAGGCCAGGTGGTGTGATTTTCATGATAGACAGCTGGTCCTTCAGCTAATTCACGGTGACTTGTAATAATGAATTGTCTTAACACCCTAAATAACTAATGAGTGACTAAGCTTGTAGGAGGCAGAAGCTAGATACTGTCTCCTGGGATTTTGATAGTGAAATCCCAGGAACAAATTCTTTGTCCCTACTATATGTTTCTTCCTGCATTGTGTTCAGAGCTCTGCTTTAGTACTAATTACATCGTACTGGGATGGTTGATTAGACACATACTCCGAACCCCCTCTCTGGATCAGGTAATACACAACTCTATCTCCCAATGCATGACCAGGCTCCAGTAAATGTTTGTTGGTTGGGTAAATGACAAAAGAATGATGGATGAGAAGCAATATTACACAATGTACAACAGCATAGGTTTGGGTGTCAGAAGATCCTGGGCTCAAATTCAGGCTTCACCTCTTACAAGCAGTATTATCTTGTAAAACTGTGTCCTTATCGTTAAAATAATGTTATATGCTGAACTCACAGCGTTTGTTATTTTATTTATTTATCTTAAATATTTTATATTACATATGTGCTATTGTTCCTGGCAATAAATGTTATCAATAATAGCATTATTTGTCATAAAGATAGTATTATGGTTTAAATCTAAAATATCTCCCAGAAGTTTAATTTGTTCAAATGTGGAGCTTTGGAAATGGAAGTAGTAATGGGAGTGAGATATGGATTACTGAGAGAATGACCTGGAAATACATATTCTTGTGTCTAGCTTCTCTCTTCTCTTTCTGCTTCCTGGCAGCCATTGGTTGAGTAGCTTTCTTCACCCTGTCCTTCCACCATGCCATTTCTCCATCGGTTGTTAGCCAGCCAACCATGGACTGCACCTGTTGGGAACTGTGAACCAAATAAATTTCTCTCTATGTTGTGGGTTAGGGTATTTCATTTCAGCAAAGGAAAAGTGCCCAATACAGACAGTTATGGAAGATAATACAAATATTACAGCATATCTACTATGACGTATCACTTAGACCAAGTAACCCCATAGCTATGCATTCTTGCTTTGGGGCTGTGAAGCTAAAAGAAAGGGCTGAAGAGGTAACAGCAGTGCCTTCACTTCTATAGCCTCAAGGAAGTGAAGGTCTGTTTCCACTAACCTTTAAAATGTTTCTCAGTATATACAGAGCCTTGTAGAACCAACAGCTAAGAAAAATTCTACCAGAGCTGGGGATGTAACTCAGTGACAGAGCATTTGCCTAGCATGCATGAGGCCTTGCATTTGATCCTAAACATAGATATATACTTACACACACACACACACACACACACACACACACATGGTATATACATACATAAAAATAAAGTATTTTAGAACATCAGTTATCTGGCCCAGGGATCTAAAGAGGATGGATCACAAGCAATGATTAATCAATGGTTCTCAGATTTTGGCACACATCAGAAAATTTAAAGAACTTACTTAAACAGATTACTGAACTCCCTCCCCAGATTCAGCAGGTGGAACCCCGATTTTTATTTCTAATAAGAAATAGAGCTGATAATGGTGGACAAGAGTCACACTTTGAGAACCACTGAATTCATAGAGCATTGGTATGTGTGTAGTGAGACTCCACAGCAATAATGTGTGTGGGAATTTTTTCCCTAAGGTGAATTGCCTAGAAACTCTGTAAAAATCAGGGCTCGCTAGTTTTAGCTCCAGTGTTTTAAGCCCTACACTTCCCTTTTTGTAGTTTATAAACTTATTAGTAGATAAAATGGTATTATTCTCAAGCTTTTTTGTTTATTTTCATTAGTACATGTTTGCAGTATGTAAGGATTACATTTATCATTTTTAAGGTTTTATAACCCCAAGAAAATCTACAGCCACCCTCCACAAAAAAGCCTATCTACACAGAAGCATTGCTTACAGTTTTATGAGGTTCTAGGGTGCCTTCCCATAAGCCCACCCACTGGCACTTAGAAGTATCAGGAAAAAAAAAATATAAGCCTTGAGGCAAAGTCTTAACAAAAATTATCTTCTTACACTTAACCTATTGGTTAACTCATTTCTAAAGTAGGAGTAATAATAATTCTTGCCTCAAAGTTGTACAGAAGAACTTATACAATGTGTAGACTTTTACACTTAACAATATCTGGTACAGAAACCATAAATATTTGATGTTATTAAAATTGCTTCCTCTTCCCTGAGCAGGGAAAGGGATGTTGCCAAGCTAGACTGAGGTGGTTGTGGGAAGGGAAGGGTAGAGGTCAAGCAGGAAGGCTGGAAATACAGGATTATGAGCCAAGGAAATAGGGTGATAAGACTGAAGGCAGCAGAGTTGCTATCCCAGGGCTTCCAAAGGCAACTGAGGAATTAATGAGGGTCTGGGTGGAGGCTACGCTCCAGCCTCCACTGTGCTCATGAACTACGCCAGACCTCTTCACCTTGGTTTACCTGACCTGGGGTGCCCTGGTTTCAGGAGTTGGGAAAGTACTTGGAATACTGAGTAATTATGAATTAACCAGTGTGGCTACAGTGTGGATTGAAGGTAGGAGTGTAGCATGTGAGGCTAAAAAATATAAATTGGAAGCTTATCGTGAGAAAGACATCACAGGCCAATGGAGTGCTTTGTGTTTACTCACCGTGGGGCAGGACAGTGTGGAAGATCTTTGAGGAGGAAGATATCAGAAGCAAAGTGCTCTGTGAAATGAGAGCCCAGATGCCTTCGTGAAGGTAGGTTCTAGAGGGCAGGAAGGAAGCAAGACCTGGTGAAGGTAATGGGAACTTGAACCAAAGCCAGAGAAGTGAGGTAGCCAGGAGGGGGCGATCAGGAGACTCCCTTACAGAAGATGGTGAGATGTACTGCAGAAACGGAGAGGCCAAGGAGGCTCTCCTTGGCTCACCTAGTTCCAGTTTCAGATGCTGGCAAAACAAAAGACTGTGGAGTTGGGGAAGAGGTTGACCATGGGCTCAGAAGTCAGGTGGTGAGGGAGACCCTGTGGTCAGCTCATGACAGCTTGTTCCTGCCTAGAACGTGCACAGCTGCCATCTGTCTGCCTGTGTGGAACAACAAAATCGCCGGTTCCCAGAAATGGGTCCTCAGCCAGGCAGCCTCTAAAGTCACTTTCAGACACCTTTCCAGGAGATTCTGGTCTGGGAATCTATGACAGGGCTGAGGTGGGACCAAGACATCTTTATTTGTAGAGCTGTCAGGTGATTCTAATACACGGCTGATCTGGGAAACACTGTGGGATCTTACTGTTGGGCTAGAAACTGAACAGAAAACTCAGTTTTGGCACCTGCTTGTGCTCATGAAAGTGTGCTGGCTTGGAGAACTTAGGTTTTGGTCACCAACAGTGTCTCAGGCACAATGACTACCCTTGGGTGTCTTGATTTACCTTCTATTTTCAATCTTGATCCTTAGCAAATGTATCAGGAAATAGGAGAGGATAAATGCTTGATGAGGCCCCCTGAGCTTCTCAGGGAAGTAGTGTGCATACAAATCATCGTCGCATTTGCCCTTAAGAGAACTTGACTGCGTTACAGAAATACCACGACAGAATCATTTTATAGGATGCTTTGCACCTTTTGAAAACAGGTTACATAATAATACTGTCCATTTTCTGCCAGGCTTGTACAAAATTCATGGCACATTTAATTCTACGGGCACTTTTATCCCTCAGAAAAATGATAGGTAAAGTAGGTGTTAAAACTTTCCTTCCTTCACTGTGCTCTGCAAGATTCAGTGACTCATCTATGATCAGACAACTTGAGCTAGTGTTGAATTCACTGTCCTCCAAAGCTCAGGTTCTGCTTCTGTACCATAATGGGAAAGGGCAACATAAAGGCATTTTTTGCTCCTTGTAAAAGAAAAAAATGGGGGAGGGGGAATTATTTAAACACACCTCAGTCTCACTGCAATCACTCCATTGTTTTTCCTGTAGAAACACCCTGTTGGTTTTTAAATCCCTTTAAACCTCCCCAGCACCTGTATGGCCCAGATCCAAGAATTATTACTGAATCTCTTGCTTTTTATATTTAGTCTCATAGGAGCTCTTGTGATGGTAACTGGCTCTGGGTTCAGTTGAAAATTTCAGAGCTTCCAGAAGTTTTCTTATTTCATAGAAGTTAGAAACATGCAGGGCTCAGCCTTGCATTTCATTTATTTATTTATGCATTGGTTGGTTGGTTGGTTGGTTGATTTGTATTTGACAGAGTATGCTTACCCCTCTCTTTAATTTGTTTCTCTGTGACAAAGCCCCTGAAACACTGACCAAAAGAGAGGGCAGGGGAAGGATGAGGTGGGAATCAGAGTCAGTGGCATATAATAACGTGATATGATTTCTCTTTAGGGCAAGAACTGAGGCTGCAAACATAATGAGAACTTCCCAGAAAATTCATTTTAACAAAGCATAATGTGAGCTCACTGGGCACAAAAATAGTCTGAAGGAAAGTGACTCCCACACAAGACCTAATTAAATACTTTGATGTCAGAAAGCAGAGCAGGGAGGGGTGGAAAATCAAATCAGACCAATGTGAAGGGCCTAAATTCAAACAGAAAGAACAACTTTCTCTCCCTCTCCCTTTCCCTCTCCCTCTCCCTCTCCTTCTCCCTCCCTTTCTCTCTCTCTCTCTGCTTTTGCCATGAAGGAAGAGTAAGATTCGGGCACAATGAGTCGCAAATTCTTCAGCCAATTAGTCGAGCAACTTACTACTGTTTATAATGCACAGAATGTCACAGGCTGTTTTGCAGCCACCCCAAGTTGGTTTGTTAATAACAGGAAGCTAGCACTTCTCAGTACAGTGGATCAGCTACACGTGAAAATAAATGCAAAAAACCTGGAGGGGAACAGCAGCAGACCGAGAGTAGCCTTGATTTAATTTAACATTTGGGGGTCCACGCACAAATGAGCATTTTAGTAGACTTCATGGTGGAAGTTGCTGTCATTTGTAAAATATTCTGGCCAATTAGCTAATAGTGTGCTTGGATTTCTCCTGTTTTGATACAGTAATACTAAGTACATTGTGAAGCCCAATTATACAAATCATCCCCATATGCCATACCAGTCTTTCTTTATGAACTGTGTTTATAAATCCTGTGTGAGGAAATGTGTACTTCAGCAATTTAGACCATGTGTAAAAACATAGCCAATGGGATTGTCAAGAAAACAAGTTCCAGCCTAGGAAATCCTAATGTGTTCCGCTGGAATAACAGGCGGGTGCCGAGGAGTGCGGGACTCTGCTTAAATACATATTGCTTTACAGTGTTTAGCCAATTTAGGGGCTCCCATGTCCTTTTCTGTTATTTCATTCTTTTCTTTCAGGATCCAACCTTTGAGTTCTTGAGAAAACTTGGGATTGGTCTTCTCTCGAGGACAATAGCCTCAGTCATTAATATCCCTTTTGATGTTGCCAAAAGCCGGATTCAAGGGCCTCAGCCAGTTCCTGGAGAGATCAAGTACAGAACCTGTTTTAAAACAATGGCAACAGTCTACCAGGAAGGAGGGTAACACATTCTTACTTTAATAAATGTAGAAGGTTCAAATAGTGTTCAGACCATATTGTACTTCTAGTTTGATGAGAACCAGTAAGTCCTCCTAAGTTGGGTGTGTCTAAGGAGCTCCCGGAATATATGAGAAATTTTGCAAGGAGATACAATAATGAAATGTTGGCAAAATGTTCATACACAAGCAAGATCGTGCTATCAGGCACGATCGTGCAATCCACTGCATGTTTGCCTTAGAATGCTAAGATGAACTTTTTACTTGTCAGTTTACATAATATGCTATTTTGTATTACAAGTCCTACTAGTATATGGATGGTTAATAGTAGCTTTCTGACTATAAACCTAATCAAAATGCCACCTAATTATATTCTCCTGGGAGAATTAAATAAAGCTAAGGTTTTTAAGGATATGTCTTTTTCTTATTTTTTAAGTCTTTCTTTCTCTTTATTCCTCCTCACCAATCTTATTCTCAAGTAAACAAGCAATACTTTTATTATTTTGATCTAAACTGCATCATATTTCCTAATGTGAAAACTGAGTTTGTGGTCTTTTAAATTCAATTACAAAAGCCATTTTGTCCATATACACAGCTATCTTGAAAGCAAGACCTGTCTTGAAATCAAAAACCATCTCGCTGATGAAAGTCATGTTTCTGATTGGTTGGACAAGATCAGCATAGCCTGGGTAATAAAGAATTGATTAACTCTTTCCCCTCATCTAATTTGCTGCAGAGAATACAAAGCCAGATACTGTCACGTTTCCAATGCATATAATTTCAGAGTTTCTTTCAATTGCTGAGGTAGCATCTCAATAAAATCAAGGTCCAGTTCCTTGATTTTCATAAAAATGTTGCTCTTCTCCTTCTGATTATAGGATTTTTGCTTTATACAAAGGCCTGATTCCCAAGATTATGAGACTTGGACCAGGTAATGATACTTCTACTATTTATTCTGCTTTCCAGGGTCTCATCTTTTGTTATTTGTATCTATCAGCAAAGCAATAAAATTTTACCACACTTGGCGAGACAGAAATTTTCAGGATCTAAAGTTGTCTATGAATAGCCACAATACTGAAGGCACCCATAAGAAATGTTCTACTTTTGTTTATAAAGAACTGTCTGTGACCTGGCTTGGCTGGTGGAAAGCAAAACCCAGGTTAACTAAAAAGGAAAGAACCCACAGCCAGTTAAGAGTTTGAGCACCAAAGTATGAGGAGGGGCTTCTAGATAAAGTCATGGATGTTTCCTGAGTGAAGGACCTTCCTGGTAAAACCTTCCCTTGTACTTCCAGTTGAGTCTCAATCCTACCTCAAATTCATTTCAAAAAAAGAAAAAGAGGAAGGCAGCTTGCCTACTGGGGCTGCTATGGTCAATTCTTTTCACAGGCATCTCTGGGGCCTTGTCATGCTGCTGCAGAGTCCTCTTTCCTGGCCTCTGATAGTTGGACGGTGGAGGCTCCTGGCTCAGCCTTACCTGATGATGCCACGCCACAAAAAATAAAACAGAACACCTGGCTGCCATTCCAACAGGGAGAACCAGCTGCTTCTATGTAAATAGACAAGAAAATAACTGCTGGAGACTCAATCTCTGGGGCAAATAGTCTTGAATTACAAACAGACTTATGAATAAGTACAAAAGTAACACTCTAGACCATACATTTGGGGGGATCTGGAGCATGCACCCCTATTTAGACACCCTGATGAGCCTCTCTGGAAACCTTTTTGCTTCCACTAACCTTCTGCTATTCCTTCCGTTTTATACGAACATCCTCCTTGCTGCATTTGCAAATACACACATTTACCTTAGATCTTAACCTAATGAACTGTCATTTCTGTCAACTGGAGATAAAGAACAACAGTTTGTAAATTGAAGCTCGTGAATAGAATATGTAATAGAAACTTTCACAGTACATCTACCTCCACATGTGCAGATATTTAAGCATAGATTTTGCTTCACATTTAAGATTCAGATCTGCCTTCTGTTTGTCACTGGCTTGTATGTAAAAACTCAATAACAAAGAGCATTGAGGACATGTGACATTTTTCTTTCACCACACAGTAAAAACCTGCCGGTCGACCTAATATTAGAGGAAATCATAGGACTGGCCTGAAACCAACTTTCTCAGAAGGGCATGGGTCTAAAAAGCATGGTGACCAGATTTAGTTAAAATGGTAACTGACTGGAACCTTGATCTAAAGCTCTTAAGTAATCTGACCCCAAATTTTGTTAGAGCTTTGCAAACGTTTGGTTGGGCTTTTAAATATTTTTTCATGGGGGCATCTGAGTTGCTGTGGTGATAAACCCAATGAAAAGCACTGTGAACTTACTGTCCAGCCTAAATAAAGTTGTGAATAACTGATAACCTCATCTGAAGACCTGGCCTCCACTTAAATTTGAGTGTGTACATCCCAGCAACCTCGAAGGAAAAAGGTAGAGAGAAGGTAAGACTTTTGAGTTAAGGTCAACCAAAACTGAGACAGATAGAGATGGAGAGAGAGGCAGAGAGAGACAGAGACACGTGCAGAGAGAGAGAAAGGAAAAGTAACATAAACCTGTAATTTTCATTCTTAATTTTGGAGGAGCAACCAATATTACTTTTATAACAGCTTTAGAAGCTTTATGTGGCTAAACATCAGTTACCTTTTACAAAAGTCTACAGTTTAAGCTCCAAACCTCAGTAGACAGAAAACCAACCCAATTCTTCATATTTTTGTGTTACATTGTGGGAAGTTAAGAGCAAATACAACAATCATGTACATATTAGCACCTAGTGTAGTGCATCCTTTTGTTTGCCAGAGTTCTAAGAGGGCCGAGAGGGTTTAACAGAATATCTTAATGGGTTAAAAATAAGAATTGTAGGCAAATAATTATTTCTGCTATATGATTATACAAATATGTGCAATCTATGGTTTTTTAAAACTATACAGAGTGTATACAAAATAAGATCCAAATGAAGTTCTATCTCTTCCCATCAGAAATCAGTCTTCTACCCAGATAAGCCAATCTTCACTGAATTGTGTTGTGGATATTGGGCCACATTTTGATTATGGAATACTTTTCACACACTTTAAACAATATCCTAAGGAACAGAACACATGTTATTTATTGCACCAGAGACAACACAAAATGATCCACATACAAACATTTCCCCCAGGGTCCAAGTATTCAGAGCCCTGGCACCCATTTTCCTGAATCATATCCTGCTTCTGTGCTACAGGGCAAACCTCTCTGCAGCCATTTATAACACTTTTCCAAGACAAATGGTGATTTTTATGCCACTCAACTCCCCTAAAGGAATTTCAAGTTCGTATCTGTATACAATACATCTGAGAATCTGAGGCAGATACATAAGGTTACTTCCAATCTTCTGTTGTTGAGTTTTGCAATATGGACTTTAAAAAACATTCAGAAGCTATTTTTCACATTGCAATCCATACTGAAAACCTAAGAAAAAAGACTTATGTATCAAGCACCATCTTAGAGACTTTCTTTTTTAATGCTACTAAGATAATACTAATTATGCACTGAAAAACATAAATCTTTGCCAGTGCCTGAAGAGTCTGAAGGTTTCTGTTCACAGGAAAGCCACATTCCCTTATATGACTAAATATGTCTATATTTATTTACTTTTAAAATTAAAAATGCCTGAAAAGGAACACAGTGAGAAAGGATAAAAGTTGCAGAAACTCATGGGGAAAAATGTATTTGGAGACTCAAACTTGATTTTACCCTGAGAATTTTCCACAATGGTTTTATGGCCGTGTATCAGCGCTCCAGAACAGCCCCTGCCCGATGAGCTGCCTGAGATTCCATGGGATTCAGAAACAATGGGAGAAGACAATGCTATTTCACAGAATTTGGGATTTTAAAAAGCTCTTTTCTTTTCCAGGAGGTGCAGTGATGCTGCTGGTTTATGAATACACCTATTCATGGCTGCAGGAGAACTGGTGATCACGGAGGAAATGTTTTCTCTGGAGATAATGGATATTTGCTCTGTGACGCCATGAAGAGGAGACAGCTAGGCATACAGTTAGGAAAACAGCTTAGTCAAGAACAGCTTGCTACTTCAGGTTTTATCTTTAGACAATTTGAAATGGTAGTTTGAGATATACAAATGATAGAGAAATACAGAGATGATAAATGATAGATGATAAAGAAAATATGAACCGATAAGGTATACAAATTGAATATTAAAATATCATAGAAATCAGATATATTTCATAAGAGCACTATAAAATTTGTGAAAAATAATAGCAAGCAATGAGGTATTTAAGTAAAATATTAAGGTAGTAAATGAACTCTACCCAAGGAATGTAAACATTATGAACTGCAAACATCTACAAAATTGAAAGGGATCAAGAGACGGGAGGAGGGGAAGGGATGGAAAGGAGAGGGAAGAGAGGAGGAACTGAGATGTTATGCACATGGACCAACTTCCCGCAGGGAATGTAAACACGATGTACTACACCCTGGCACCAATGAACTAAAACAATAAACATTAATCAATAAAAGAGCAGTGTAAGCTTTGTCTTATACTGCCTCGCAATGCAAATTCATTGTAGTGATAACTTCTTTCTAAAAGAACTACAGATGCTTAAAATTCTTGAGAATACATTATCCTGTGGCTAATTTCTTAAGAATTATTTGCAAGGGCCAGGGAGATAGCTCGGTGGCACAGCACCTGCCTGGCAAGTGCAAGATCCTGAGTTCTATTCCCTGGACAAAAAAAAATTATTTGCAGAAAGATTGGACAAAAAAAGTGCTAAAATTTAAACATTTTATAAGAAGTTGGTTTTTTCTCATAATATTTTAAGAGCAGAAAAAAATGTCTTTCAAGTGCACTAAAATGGTCTTTTAAGAATCCTTAATTTTATGAGTGCTACACCAAAATATAAATCTGTTGGCGTTTTTTAGTAATAATATATATCTCAGCTCTATTTTCTCAAGTCTACTTTGTACTTCACATGGCTAAACACATATTTTTAAATCATGTTATCTGAAGTCTTTAATTATAAATAGAATGCAATATTTGCTGAGATATTTTATTTTATTATTGCTGAGATATTTTCACGTTAAGCCAAAAATTCAAAGTGTTCCTTGTGCTCTCTGTGTTTGTATCTAAACACATTTATATAAATATTTTTACCTATGTAGTTCTTGGAGAGAATGTACAGTTCTATTCCCAAGTTGTGAGTTTTAAGTGACAACTTCAGGTGTGAAATACACTGTCTACAGTATTAAAATATGTATGATAAAAATGTTTCAGAATAGAACATTCTTAGCATTTCCAAGAATTCCTGTACTAACATGCACTCTAAAAATGAACTGTTTGGTCTTGATATAACCAAAGTCAATTTTGTGTCTCCATCCTCAAATGATGCTACCTCAATAGCTAAAGTCTACAAAAATATCTGCATGTTCTACAGCACACATGTTCTTGACCATTACTCTGGGACATTCTTACTGTGAGGCTATTTCACTAAAGTATTTTGAAAATAAAAAGTAAAGATTACATGGTAATTATTAGTTTTTATTAACTTAGGGCATTTGAAGTATAAAAATAAAAGGCTTTTGAACACACTGTATATACATACACAGCCTTCTGCTGTACATCCTTTCCGACGTGTTTTTTTTTAATTTATATTTCAGCCCAGTATTTAATAAGTGGGTCACTAAAGACAGAAAATCAATAGAAATAAGAATGTGTCTGTGGTGCACAACCACCTGCTGTCCCCACAGATGATACTCCGTATCCTGTGAGAGCACTGCCTGCACAGGGGCCGTGAAGCTCAACCTTTCGCCTCTCCTTGTGGAGGAGACAGAAAAGGATTTGTGAAGAGTGCATTTGCCAATTCAAAAATGACACACCACCCTCTAAGAAACAGAGGGATTGTGTCAACATTAACCAATGACAATAATGTTTAAAAATCAAACAGTCCCAACCCCATATCCCATTCCATCTTCCTTCTCATAGTGTTAAAATTGGCTTCAAGTCATAATTTGCTTTGAATAGCAAATTGTATTTGGGCTTTCTGTTGTCTTTTTAAAAAAATTTTGTGTGAATTAATTGTTAAAAGAGCCTGGGAAGATAAATGAAAGAAAAAAATTGATATCATTAATATTAGATTTTTTAAAAATACAAGAACCAGAAAAATTTATAAATAATGACAAGAATTTCTTAATTTAGAAAAAGATAATAACATTTAAGTTGTTTCCATATAAAAAACTAATATTTTTAAAGACCTCCCCCTTCACAGCCACTTGAAAATACTTGACAAAGAATAATTCTGTATCTTATGTTAGTTTTTCTGGATGCCAGGCAAGTCACTGTACAGTATGGTTTTAAAGTCTCCACCAAAATATTGGATTGGATCTTTGTACAATTCGGTTTATAGTCTATTCTCACACCAGACTAGGACCTCCAGATGTTAATAAGAGTTGTACAAGATGAAAGGAAGACTATGGCCCTGAGAGTTCATCTGCTCCTTCTGCTTATTCTTCTCCTGGAGTTACAATCCTCTATTTGTAGCACTGAGGCTCAGTTGCTTTAGAAATAAATGCAGTTCAAAGCTCTCTATAAAATATCTGCTTTTGAAAAAAGTAGTTCTTCCAACATGATGTATGTGTCAGAAATCTGCTTACTGTTTATATCCTGGCAATTTGAAAAACTAGCTGACCTAGCCGTCTGAGTTTTAAATGAAGCCATGAGACCTATGTGGCACAACTGGATTGCTATGTTGCTGTGCACAGCACAGATACGAAGAAGTCAAAATCACCTAACAAATGCGTCTTTAATACCCACATTGAGTGAGTTGCCCCTTTAGTTATTGCACAGAATACCAAAAAAACCTTACAATATATTAATTTTCCAATAGATGAATTGTACCAATGTTCTAAAAATGTTTTAAGCCTATATTGTCAAGCAGAGAGAACTTCCTAAAAAGAAGGGATTAAAGACTAAAATTTTGCCCAAGAAAAATCAAATGTTTTAAAATACAACACATCACCACATGCTCATACACACATATATTCCACAGCTCTATTATTAACATTAAAGTGAAAATAACTGGTCTAAAAAGATTTGTCAATCTGTGTCCTGTAATTCTAGAAATGAATAAAGGGAATTTGTTAAAATTAAATATTATTTGTATTTCTAATACCACCACCAGTTTACCTATATGTGAAACATGCTTCTGTACAACAATGTAAACTTCACAGCAAGCCATTATTACATTCATTAGAGCAGAATTTTCCATTTTGCTTAAGTTACAACGTAATTTTGGGCTGAGACTGCTGAACACACAGGTAAGCCAACAATAACAGTACAATTTAGTTTCACAGTGGTTTTCTTAACAGAAAGTTCATTTTAAGTGTCTTTGCAAAACATTTCACATTAAGCTTGTTTCTAAGTGACTTCCTTTAGAGCCTTCTTGTTCAGCTATTTTTCACCCTCTTGTCTTTGTGTGCTGGGCATGTGTGTTGTTGGACTAGGGAACAAAACACAAGACTGGCTTGCTTTATCTGTTATTTGAGTCCTCTGCTGTAGGAAGAAAGTTTCCTTCATGAGATGCTGAAGCCTTCACTGCACACACAAAATCTGGGGGCAAGTCCTGGTCCAGGAGCCCAAGCAGCCCACCACCAAACAGAGACAAAGATGTTGCCAGAAAGTCACCTGGGGGGTCAGGGGGAGGGTTGAAGGAAAGGCAGGGGATACCCCATGGAACGAAGATACAAATGCACCATCTAGAGTCCATATTTACAAACTAATAAGAGAATATAAACATTATTGCATCTGGAGCCAAGTCAAAACACCGGGAGGAGCTAAACAGACAAATTGCTTTGAATTCTACACATATTTTTAAACAAAATAGGTCATCTCTTAAAAATTGACAAAGGATCACTCAAACAAGTCAATTATTGATTGGTTTCCTAATGATGAATTAAAGCTTCTTTGGTCACCTTGTTTGATTAGAGGGTGTGACATAACTTTTTTCTACATGTGTTTTCCTTTATTGATTTTTGCATAATCTCAACCATTGCACATTTCAAAAGTTCAGGTTGCTTTAGAATAAATATACACGTGTGGTTTTACCAAAGACTACTTTTAAAAGTCCCTTAAGCCCTTTGAGGGGGGGTAGGTCTCTTCGCTACCTTAAAACAGCGTGTGGGCACCACAAACGTTTCATTCAATCCGTAACGTTGCTTTTGTTTTTAAATCCTAAAGTCATGTCAGGTTTTCTGCAAGAAAGAAGTTATGGCAAGAAATACTTAAGTGTCATCAGCACAAAGGATGTGAATCCATCAAGCCAGCTCTCGAGGCAGGGGGGTTGGGGGGCAGCAGGGATGGGATGTGAAACCTGGGAGCAGGGGGAGGCTGTGCTGAGAGGGGAACATCCCCGAGTGTAGCTGCTGGAGATGGAATTCCCCATCAGAGTGCAGAAGCAGTGACAGAGTGACTACCTTCTCTGGCTGCCTGCATTCCCTTGAACGCCAGCGACGCGGGAATGTCACAGTTGTGGGGGGACAGTGGGGTGCTGCCGGCGTGTTGCCACCCATGTCCAGCTACATAACCAGAAGGAGCAGCGCTGTAGGTCATGTAAGGCGACACTTGGGGGGCTGGGTAAGGAGCCATGCTGGATGCGGACACAAAACTGCTCACCGCTGGGAGACCATTTGGTGCCTGAGAGGAAAAGAGGTGAAAATCATCACATTGCAGTAGTCAGCATTTCCCAGGTTCCCAGGAAAAAGCAGAAAGTAAATTCTGAGAGAGCAAATAATATTCTGACTCTACTGTCTGATTCTTTATTTTTTATTTGACCTTAATTATATTCTAAAAGCATTCATAGTTTTGCTACTTACACACACATACACACACGCGCACACGCGCAGAAAAACAAGATACTATTCTTTCCACGGAAGTTTTAACGAATCTACAACCAGGAAATTCACGGTATTTGCGTTTGCCGTTTGGAAGTACAGGAAGGAGAGAGGGTGAGGGAGGAATTAATAGTGATTGGGAGAGGGGAGAGAGGTGCAGGGGGATTGGGATGCAATATGTACGTGTATAAAAGGCTCAAGCTGAAAAATTTTTACAAATAAAAAATAATTAATGGTGATGAAATACTCTTAGAATCTTTTAAGTTATCCAGATTGCCTTTGTCAGCTCCCAGTTCTTGGGCTTTGTTGGGTTGTTTGCTGAGAGGGGTACTGTGGCAGGCCTGGCTGGTGTAGCTTTCACTTCCAGTAAAGAAGGGCACAGAGTATGGGCTGTCACGCTAGAGATTCAAAATGAGCAAACTTTGTTAAATACAACATGACCCATATTTTAAAATGTCATGTTGAAAATGCCTGTTAGACAAAGGACAGGTAATCAGGGGCTTTGTCTTGTAAGCAATCTTTTTAAGACAAAGATTGAGAGTATTTTTCCATGGCTATTTTTATCAGAAAGGAAATCATCTATCCAAATACAAAAGAACTGCATATGTACGGTTTTGAAATTGGAAATTTTGTGCAAGGTTTCTGAGCTGTAGGTTGTGAGTTTTTTAAATCACCTGGACAAATCTCTTGAAATGAATTTAGATGTAAAATCTTTGTTTGCAAATAAAATGCAACAGCTCTGGCAGGCAAACCTGCCTAGAAACCATTGCTCTCTTGGCATCCAGTAAATTACTGTTGTTATCGTTACTATGAACAACACCAAAAACACCCTGATTTCTAATCCTGCTTCTGGCATGAACACTCCGCACCCTTATTCAAGTGGCTTAATTTTTTCCTCCTCAATTTCCATACTACTTAGAGATATAGAGTAAGTCTTGTTTCCTGGTAGAGACATGGATGGACTAACGCATCAACTTATTTCCTAGAGAAAATACAATATAAATATTAGAATTGTATTAGAAACCTAACTTAATCCTTAGAGTTAAGGAAATCAGACATAAATTTGATACGCTGTACAATTAAATTAAAACATAAAGATTTGGTTTTTTGTTTGTGTGTGTGTGTGTGTGCGTGCGTGTGTGCATGTGTGTGTGTGTGTGTGTGTGTGTGTGTGTGTGTGCGTGCGCTAGGGATGAAACCTAGGACCTTGCATCTGGTTATTATTTTTACTCTACACCTATGAGAATAGAATGGTGGGGTCTCAAAAGCTTTTCTCAGTGCAAAGCAGATAGATATGCATGGGGTAAAATATGTACAGGAGTGTGACTAAGTACCGCTCATGGATTTCTGACAAGACATGAAAAAACTTTTAGAAGTTAACCCTGTGTCTGGTCTGTATAAATATACACTTTGTGTTTTTCTGTTTCTCAGTGTTAATTCTTTAAATAATGAGAATGAAGAAAGCAAAATGTCTTGAATTTCTCCTATATCACAAGGACCAAATATTATAAAATTATAAGGACTAATGAATTTGACTTCATTATAAACTGTTGGGTATACCACAATTACAAAATAATGATATATATTATACCAATGTTCAATTGAAATTAAAATGTATTTCATGAGCCCCTAATAGTGATGTTATATGTTTTAACAAAGTACACCATCATAAGCAGAGAAACTACTACTGCATATCATTGTTGTAAATTAAAATGATGTCTTCTTTTTAGATCCAAGGATATACATGAAGGGATTTACTCCAGGCCAACTGGCTATATATTAAAAGAACACATAACCCCTGTCTAATGCAGGGTCTTCTGTAGGATATCATGCTGCTTTGCTTCAACAGTTAGAAGACAGACACAATTTAATCTCAGATTAGAGCATCTTTTGATAACATAACATCTACAAGAGCTCTTTCCTCGACTAGTCCTCAGTTTTTACTGTTAGATCCTCATTTGTTTCTTCTTTAAGAAGTCACTTTACCCACCCCCCTTTGGGATTGGCCACCTATATCTCAAAAGGAATACACTTTAAGGCTGTCAGGAGGTAAATATCAAGTAGCTATCAAATTGCATAGGGGAATATCCAGCACTGCATAGAAATTATAATTGTGATTCTTTTTATTCAGAATTTTCTGATAATCTATGAGAAATTAGTTTGCAGTGGGATCATTTCAATACCGCGCTAGAAATGTGTTTATATTTGCCTTTGGTCTTCTCCTGACATTAACTAGTAATCAATACTTTTGATGCCAATGTGCACTCAGAAACACAAACCAAGAACGCTAAAGGCTGGAGATACAGCTCAGTGACAGGATGCGTGCTTAGCATGCACAAGGCACTGGGTTCATCCTTTACTTCACATTTTACAAATACATGAGGTTAAATGATTGAATATACATGACAAACTGGCTAGCAAAAACAAATCTAGTGTTGAATTCTATTTTCCATGACAACTGAATTTTTCCTACCCATTCTTTTTCCTTTGCATCTTTAATCTATCATCCTAAATTACAATTCCATGAAACTTTTGGTGTCATCTTCTCTTTCCTTATGCCCTGGCCCTTAAGTAATTGCTCCTTGTTAAGCCCTTTCTAGGGCTCTTTAGCTATTCTTTTTCAGTGTCTATAATCCACTAATGTAGGCCCACTTCTTTTTGCTCAGGGACATTGCCCCTGGATTATGAGCTTCAGAAACCATACTGGATTGAACTTGGACTCTCATCTCAGTGTTCCTGGAACTTGGAAGGTAAAACTTGAATCTAGGTCTTTCTTCAAGTGCCTCACTTGCTCCACGACTATATTAATTAATCAAGTGTTAACAAGAATAAAAACTACTAACTTGTTCTCTAGATGTCCAATATCTTAGGTATCAAACTTGCCTTATGCTATTATTTGTGGTAGTATAAAAATTTCAATGTTCCTTAAAATCCAAAATTCATCCTAAGGGTCATTTTAGTGACAAAATCCCCTTTGTGCTACAGAAAGAGTATACAAAGGGCAGCTCAGAGAAGTGACTTCATATTGTAGAAAAAAGCAAGGGGAGTCTAAAATACAGAAAGAAAGAGAGACAGGAGGAAAGGGTGAGTGGGAAGGAAAAACAACTTTTAGCTTTCCTTCAAATTAAAAAATGACCTAGACTGTGAGGGAAGACATTGTCTTAATTTTTTATGTAGTTTTCAACTTCAGATTTAGAAATTTAGAAAAAGGAGTTAAAAAAAAAAGGACATTCTTCAAAATGTACCTGCCTCCTGCCACCATCATCATGCAGTCCAGTGACTCAATAATCACATCAATTTTCTCACTGTTAATTTTGAAACTTGACATTAGTAAAATATGTAAATCTCTACTTGGTGAAGTAATTGTTATTTATGAAGCCATCACTGAAAGAGTATGTTCTTCTAGTTCTTCTACCGCAAAGGAAACGACAGGTAGCATTGATGTTTGTTTATTCTTCCCATTAAAGGAGCGCATGGCTTAAACTCTCCAAATCTGTTTAATGTTTTCAGTGAAGGGCATGTAATTAATCTGAAAAGCTAGTTAGGCTGAGTAGAAACTACTAAATGTGCACCATAAATATAGTGGGAGCAAACATGTTAAATTACTCTATTTAATTGGATTGTAAATATGATTTATAAATCAACTAACATATGGGATCCCCAGGGAAGAGTAAACAAATTTTCCAAATGAAACCCCAGAAATGGGCAGCTCATTTTTGAAAATGACGTTACCCAAATATTTCATAAATAAGACCTCAATCCATCAACCCCTTTTATCTTGTAGATCTTCCATGAAGGCCATGGAATTATTTCCTCTGTGCAAGGGTCCTTCCTGTATAACAAAGTATCTTCTGCCTACTTTTAAGAATGAGATTTGCTAATAGCAAAAAAGAAAAAAAATCCGAACTGTTTATTGTGGAAAAACTAAGTTTTTTTTTTTAAAAGAGAGCTTTCATCCCAGATGCGAAACTCTGAAAAACATTGAAGACGCAACATACTTCTAGCAAAGATTATCACAAGATAAACAAAATTATGATTTTTCATTCTACTTGTTACAAAATGTTAGCAACTAGATTTGCCAGTTTTAAAGACAACTTTAATGCATGTGTTTTAAAAAATACTGTCCTGGCAGAAGGCTAGACTAGAAACTGTTTGAGGGCAGGGATTTGCATTAGTCATATTGCACGCCCCGCCGCAAAATGGGACACATCCAAGTAACTTAAGTTACTCCAGATTTGTGAGAACAAAAGATGTGATACGCTTGTTTTACAAACAAAAGCCTAGGCACCCGTAACCACAGAAGCTGCACTACATGTGAAGTGAGCAAAATTAATAAAGCTGTTGGAAAAAGTAAACAAAAGTTCTGTCCTAGCCTTTCATTACTTGATTTATGGTCATTCCATTTACTCCTCTGCCTCCAAGAAAATGGAAATGCTTTAGTATCCAAACACGTGTAGCCTTGAAAAAAACTGGTATGACAAGTGCCTGGCAATTAGAAATTTTAAGCTATTTTCCAAATTCTGGGAATGGTCGACTTAACATTTTCTCTCTTGAAGAATGAAAATAACATTGTCAGATCTGCTACTCAATCTGTCTTCCACTCATCAGCTATATCTAGTCCACCTCTTCTGATAAAATTAGTTTATCTTGGCTTCATGATAAAGTAGATTTAGTCACAGAGTAATGCTTCACCTAGAATTTCAATATGAGAAGAAAAAGTTTTAAATCAGAAAAGAAATAAGATTTTTCTCTCTATTGGTCAAATCATGTTTCTGACAACTATTCTTCCCTTCCTTATACATAATGTAATGACCTAGTAAAATAAATCTGATAAAATTAAGTGGCAGCTATAAATGTGGTTTCAATAATCATCTAAAAGGATTTTAATTGTGTTACCACATTGTACATCTAAATGTCTCTAGGTAATGGGAAGCTGCTACGATTTTTAAATTTTTCTATAAATTTTATTTTTCTAAAATGTTATTAAAATTGATGTAGCCTTAAAGTGCTTTATTTCCAAAGCTTTATTTTTTATTTAGTTGACACAATAATTGTACATATTTAAGGGGTACAGTGTGATGTTTCAGTACATTTACACATTGTGTGATTATGAAACCAGTATTTTGCAAATCCATCAACTCAAACATTTATCATTTCCTGTGATAAGAACATTCAGAATTTAAAATTACTTTTTCCTACTATTTTATAAAATGCATTTTAGTGATGTATAATTAATCAAGTATTACAATACTACTGGTTTAAAGTGGACCAGGTCAAAGAATGTTTTTTGTAATAGTGTTATGAGTTTCAAAGACTATTTGCATTTGCCTAAGATTTCACTCTCTGTAAAATTGTAAATTATTTAATAAACACCTCAGAAGAAAATTCAGTGCAATTTTATTTCTATCTTCATGAGAACAGTATGTTGCCAAGGACAGTTTCATTTAATAAATTACGTTCAGGATTCTAAAATAGTATCTTCATTTCAAATACAATGTACTAGCGAATGCTTCATGAGAATTTCTAGATTAAATCACGCCTTTAAGTTCAACTCTCTGTACAAATATTAAAATTCTAAACTTTTCAAAATTCAAGTATTTATAGACTATATTTTTAACATCTCAATTTGTAACTAATACTAAACTTTGAGTTAAAGTATGCAAGCCCAAAATGAATACTTTAGAGCACTATATCTGCAATAGTTTTTGAGAAAGTAGGTTTGTCATGGGCCATATAATTATTTATAAACTGTTTGAATACAAGGAGGCATCAACTCACTAAGCTCCATGAAAAAGGACAGATGTATCCCAACGCCCATGTTTTTCCGCGTAAACTATGCTTTTGCTATTTGTTTATACTCAACAGAGATTTTATGTTTTCAACACAATCATTAGGAACCAGGCAAAACTGCCCATTCACAATTAGAGGGTATTATGGATTCCTAGTCCAATATTAAAAGCAGGTGGAAAAAAAAGCTAAAATAAATATTCTATCTTCAGAGACACACCATAAGCACTTCCACCCTAAAAAATCAACTAAACAGTAATATTAGTGCATAAGTGGGAGTATTCTAAACTAATTTTCAAAAACAAAACATAGGTATGCACTGTATATAGCTAAAATGTGCATACAATTCTAATTAGTAGGAGTCAAGTTTCTTTCTGTCTTAAATTAGTTTAAAGTGAAAATAGAAACTCTCCATTGTATTAATGAAGAGTTTTGATAATCAGCTGGCAACTCAGCACTTTGGTAATTTTACAGATGCCCCCCCCAAAAAAAAATCTGTTCGAGGTCCTATGATACTGAATCCTAAACTTCTTCCTTTATATATTAAAATGAAACTAGTACCCTAGTACTGCACTATTTAATAACATCTATGACTACTCTGGAAGTATTATGAGCAAAACTCTTGACCTTTCCTTTGTCAAAGACTTTCAAGTTTTGTTAATTATACAGAGAAAGCTACCTGAGTTCACATTTTGGTTGGAATATGATAAGGACATTTCCAAAAGTTATATCTAAAAACAAAAGTTGCTCTTTGAGTACTGGTGAGAGAAGTGCACACATATGCAAGATGCTTTATCTTTGCATTTTAATGAGAAAATGTTGATATAATTTTATCCTCATTGAAGTCAATATCCAAAGTCCAAAATTGCTTAAAAAAAAAAATGAGAGCTTAAGTTTTTGTACTACTTAGCATTTCTTCAGCACTGAGCATGATTTGGATAATCACAATAGTCACTGATTTGCATTATACTCAGAAGCTTGTCAGGGTTTGAAACTTTGTAACATTTCAATTATCTACCCACCTATATACATGGAAATACAGAAGATTAGCATACTACAGTCAACACTTTCTCAAATATTCATTTAATGTAAATATCTTTTTATTCTGGAAGAAAAACTCATTCTTGTAAGTATTCAGAGCAATACTGGTTTGGCCATTTCTTTATATTACCTCGTATGAAATCAATAATTTAATTATTTAAAAGTATTGAATATAATGTGGTCAATTTTTAATGTTCCTAATACAGAATAGATTTGAAACCATGTTTAAAATTTGTTTTAGATAAACTGCCAGATTAATTTTGAAGTACATTATAAATTAACAATTTCCACATAAGCTTTAATGCTAGATCTATAAGTCAACAATAAAAATGAAAATAACTATACAAGGTCTTGTATAATGAGACAGCATTATGTATAACCTGAGTTCATCAACTGCGCATGGGAATTAGAGGTTATTTTTCAGCTCTATACTTCATAATGTCATTCCAAGAAATGACCTAATAAAAAGCCCTGAGCACTTAGTAAATGCTTGTTTCTATGCTCAGTGTTTTATGTACACTTTCTATTGTTTGTAACAAAATGCCTTGGCTTTATTTTTACTATGGGCTCTCTAAACAAAGCATATTCTTTTAAACATCGCTGATTTTAAGAATCAGTCTCCACCACAGGTAACATTTAATGAATGTTTACTACGGGCCACATGACTGCATTATCTCACTGAACCCCCATAACACCTTTTGAGGTGAGGATTATTATTTCCTATTTTTAAAGATGAAGAAATGAAGATTCTAAAAAATTAAATAGCTTGCTTAAGAAGCAGTGATGCCAGAAGATTAGAACTCCTCACCAGTGTACATATTGCCTTTCTTTGCAAATTACAGCACTTCTGTAAAAGAAAATGACAAGCTTGCTTATATATCCCATCGTTACTCTATGCAGTGAAACAGAGTAAGGAAGGGAATTCCTTTCCTAGCTGCTATTTTTTGTGATACTTGCCACAGCATCGATGCTAATGTGTGTTCTGACCCTGCTTCAACAAAAACTGGGAGGGAAGAGGAAGTGGACATGGGATTCCTTGGAGAAACTCGTGACTAGGATTTCCCACCAATGAGTGAGAACAACAAATTCCACCTAATTTCTAGAAGCTGATTTCAAAGAAAATGTTGAAAGCTTTAAGACTTCAAAATAATCAAACGAAAAGTACGTATGCGGAGGCTTTCGTGCTGGACTTTGGGATTAAGAAATTTTCAGAGACACCTAGGTCCACTTAGGGAAACCTTGCTCTGCCTTAAAGTCCCGTTTTTTTGAGTTTTGAATTCTTGGCTGGTTAGCGCAGTCATGAATTTAGACTCAGACTCAGGCGTTTGTTGTAGTGGTTGCTTAGGTTTTTGTTTTTTTTGTTTTTTTTGTTTTTTCCAGGAATGTTTTCACTTTTCTTCTGGAGAGTCAAAAGACTGAAGGAGGGGAGGAAAATTAAGCGGTCCACAGCCAGTCTGTATAATTTGAGGTTTTCTCACTAATCTCCCTCGGGAGGTGACGCCTGACCTTTAATCGGGAAATGGCCATTGGATTAGTCTATCTGGTCCCCGCTTCCCTCCGCGCCACACCGCGTGCCGCTCTCCGATGGCCGCAGCCGCGTCCCAGGCCGCGGGCCGGCGCCGCGCCGCTCTGGAACCCAGGGCCGCGGCCGGCCGAGGGAAGCTCGCCCTGGGGTCAACTCGAGCTGGGCTGCAGTGGGGGGACAGGGCGCCCCTGGGGTCCGCACCCCGAGGCCGCCCCGAAGGCCCCGCCGTGGGGTCGAAGCCTCCGCTCTGCCTCCTCGCCCCGCGCAGCCTCGGTCCCGCCGCCCCCGGCTGGGGCCTGGCTCCCGGGCGTCTCTCGCGGAGGCGGTGCAGAAAGGGGCTCGGGTCCTCTTTCCCTGCACGCCCTGCCGCCACCGGCCCACCTGGCCGGGCCCTGGCTCCTCACCTGAGCGTACTTGGCTTCCTGCTCCAAGGCGCCCTTCTCCAGCCCGTTCACCGCGTGCGGGGCTGCGGCTGGGAAGCTGCTGCGGCCCAGGCTGCCCCACTCCTCCACCTTGGGGCTCTGGTAGGGGGAGCTGTCGCTCACTGCTGGGAAGGAGGAAAAGAAGTCAGGCCCGAGGCCTAACCCACGCGCCCCCTCCTGCAACGCGACCCGAGCGCCACGAGGCGAGGAGCTCCTGGGGCGGCCCCTGGGCTAGGCCTCCCGGGGCGCAGGCCCAGGAGCGGCCTCCAGGCGATCAGCGGGCAACCTGGGGAAGGAAGTTTTACTCGCCTGAGAGTAGGCCCCTCTTAGTTGTTTCACCCAAGTCTGCAGGAAGATACAGTATTTTTTTCTTTTTCAGTGAGCTTCGATTTCCCTTCTCCCTTCTTTGGTCTCCCCAGAGAAATAAGTGGAAGAAACCTGAGAATTTACCCAAATCAAAGAAAGAACCCATGAGGTTGGATGTCCTGTTCTCTACTTTCCCAATCCCAACTCTGGGCTGACTGGAGGGAGGGTGACAGAGATCTGGGAGTGGGGCAGGCTGAAAATGGAGCATCAAGACCTGAGGGTGCCTTGGCTGGTACTCAGCGACATCCAGAAAAGTGCTCAGTGCACCGTAGGGACCTGACATTTATGTCAATAAACAGAACAAAAGACCTCAAAGTCCTTTGCAAACAAATAACTAAATGATGCTCACAATACACATGCAAAATATACATGGGAGGATTTCTGTCTTGTGTGTGCCTAGGTCGACTCTGCATGCTCTGCCTTTACACATTAAGAACGTGGAGCTATGTATATGTGACTAAAAAGTAAATCTTGTAATTGCTACTGTAAACACCATGAATGTCAACTGTAGGGTCCTAGGGAGATTTTTTTTAAGTATGAGAAAGAAAAAAATTAAATAAAATGTTAAGAAAATGAAAGTAGAATTAAATGTTAAGAAAAAGAGTAAAACAAAGTTACCTCTTTTGTTCTTGCTAGAGACTTAAGGAAATTTACATAGTACACTACTGTACAGGATGATTGCAACACCTAGGGTTACGAATATGACCAAGTATAATTTTAAAAAGGAAATAGTTGAAAACCAGAAGCAATATGTTATTGTCTCCAGGTCCTATAGGCAGAAGAACCACATCTGACAAAACACTATGAGTTGATTTTGAACACTTGCATCTGATAAAGTGCTTAGAAGGGATGTTCATTTTGTATAAATCCTCTTTTATATTCACAGATTTGTCAGAAACCAGGTTGGTTAGAGAAAGCATCGAGAATCATCAACAACAGAAACAATGAAGAATCGCTTCGTCCATGATCCAGTACCTCCCCAACGGATACCTTGTCTGATTGCAGGATCCTTAGGGAGACTTTTCCTTTTCATCTGTCAGCCTTTTTTCACCATACCTGTACCCCACCCCTAAGAAATTGTGCTCCTATTTTTTGAACCAGGAAACTGTTTCGGTCCAGAACTGCCTGACTCTCTTTGCCTTCCCAGACAAAAGGCAGTCGGTGGGCACAAGACTGAAGTTATCTTAAGAAATTGAGATCCCCCTGTGAGCCCCATTTCTGCTGATCTCACACTTTCCCATGAACAGGGGCTTCCTTTAAATGTCAGTGAGGTCAGTTTATCCTATAAATCAAGGGCAAACTCTCTCCAAGCAAAGCTCCAAACAAGACAAAACTGGGCTCTTGTAAATTCACAGGCAGAAAACAAGAATATGAGAAATTAAGGCTGTGCTTTAGTTACTTAAGAACATAATTGTGCCAATGTGGTGGCAACTGCAAAAAGCAGGAAATAATTAAAGGAACCATTTGCCCTTTGTCTATTTTTCCCCTTTAGTTTTTAAACTTCACACTGAGAAATTAAGGTAGGCTCTCTTACCTCTGTGTCTAGAGCACTGATTCTTTTCACTCTACCAAGAAAAGAAATTAACACCCTTTTATTTTGTAACAACGCAGTAAAAGAAAACAAACTCAGGTCTCCCGTAGAAGCCAGACTGGGTCAGAGGGCTCTGGGAATCCTCCTGACACCACAGAAAAGATGCTCAGGACATGGCAAAGTCAGAGGAAAGAAAGAAAAGGACTCAGGAGGTGGTGCAAATTTTTAAGTGCAAAAATTAGATACATGACCACTGGAATTGCAGGGACCAAGAAGACCCTTAAACGAAAGCGGCAGGCTCCGGAAAAATACATGAGAACCGTGACCGCTTGGAATCTGTCCTCCTGCATTCGGTCTTGGTCATCCCTGTGGCAGTGATGTCTGTTCAGAGTAGACAGAGAGAGAAGAGGAAAGAGGAAGGAAGGAAGGAAGGAAGGAAGGAAGGAAGGAAGGAAGGAAGGAGGGAAGGAGGGAAGGAGGGAAGGAGGGAAGGAGGGAAGGAGGGAAGGAGGGAAGGAGGGAAGGAGGGAAGGAGGGAAGGAAAGGAAGGAAGGAAGGAAGGAAAGGAAGGAGGGAAGGAGGGAAGGAGAGAGAGCCTACAAGCAAGTTACTAGTAACCAGGACCTCGGTTTCCGAGGAAAATGAAGTGAGGCATAAGAATGAAACCAATTAGGTGACATTTGAACTTCCTGCCTGAGCAAATTTGGCCTGATTGCCAGAATCTAAGAATACTACAATTTCCACATCGTACGGGACTCCTAGCTGCTGTCTGTGATCGCGAGCAAGCTGCCCACAGCGGCATGTGCCGCCGACTGCCCCAAGCCAGCTGAGCCCTCCCGGGCTGCGCCCCTGGTCGGCCCGGGCAGTCGTTGCTGTGAGCAAGGCGGGCTGAGGCTGCCGCGGCGCGAGAGGCGGAGCAGGGTGGAAAATGCGAACCATGTGTTGGGGATGGGGGATGTTATGGGTCTGGTAGTTTGAGATGAGGCAGGAGAGACTGTGTGTGGCAAGGAAACCAGGGGCAAAAGTTTCAAGTTAATGAGATCAGGACACCCCCTGGGAAGACTCCTTAGGACTCCAAAACAAAAAGCCACAGGTGGCGGCATCGACAGGGACCCGGTAGGCCGCAGACGATGGGATTTACCCCCCCACACCCCACCCCGGAGCCTCTGCACATCCTCAAGTCGGGTCTCGGAGCCCTTACCTTGGTCGGTGATGGAGCGGATGCCCAGGATGTCGGTGACAGAATGCGAAGAAGGCCAGGTGCGCGGCATAGCCACCGAGCCGGGGATTGCAGGCACCCCGGGTGGTGTGGGCACCTTGGCTGCCGCCGCCGTGATGGGACTAGGATACGAGTAGATGTGGTTGTAGGGCAGCGCAGGCTGTGGCGCCGGCTGGTGCTGCTTGTACGAATCATAATGGCTTTGCTGGGCCAAGTTGCCGATCTTGTTGCGCAGAATGCGGCTGATGGAACTCACCGAGGGCACGTTGTACTTGTCGCACACGCCGTCGGCCAGCAGGCGGTCGCGGATCTCCCAGGCGAAGATGCCGGGATCCCTCTGCTTGTAGGTCCGGATGTGCTTCACCACGGTGGGAGTGGTGACCCGGGGCTTGCTGCCCCCAATGGCTCCAGGCAAGATCGAGCCCGTCTCGTTGTAGCGCGCCAAGATCTTGCTGACACAGCCGTGAGAGACCCGGAGCTGGCGGCTGATGTCACACGGTCGGATGCCCAGTTGGGCCAGTTCCACGATGCGAAGACGGATGGCATTGGGCAGAGGCCTTCCGTTCACGAACACTCCTCCCAGCTGGTTCACCTCCCCGAAGGCTGGCTCTGCAAAAGCAACACACAGCGCGCGGGGACGCGCACCCGCCGCTTGAGACAGCTGCCCGGCGCTTGGCCCCGTCTGCGTCCGGGGGCCGGGCTAACGAACCCGCCCTGACTCGCGACTGGGGCTGTCCCCAAGCACTAAGGTCCCGAACTTTGCCGAACGGACCCAGAGAAGTTGCGGTCACCTCGGACCCCCTTCCTCATTCCTGCGGTGGGGACGGCAAGTGAAGCGCTCAGACGCAGCCCTGCTCCGACGTGCGATTCTCGGAAGCAGGCAGAGAGATCGGCCTGGACGTCTGAACGCGCCCCCCTCGCCCCTCGGTCCTGAGGTCCTGGGGCCTTTTCTCCTCTCACCACCACCGCCTCATCTCCATCGCCGCGCCCGGACGCGCGCTGTGAGACTGGGTGGGTTTTCTGTTTTGTTTGCGTGTGTGAAACAAAATTGGGGCTGTCCCCGGAGCCGCGCTGCTCGCGGATGCCCAGTGCCCTTTTCCCAAAATCAGAAAATGGCATCAACAGCAACGCAGTCGCGGGTGTTCGGACGAAGCTGCCGCGCGCCGATGACCCTGTGCGCGTTCCTACAACTTGTAGGAACAGCAGCAGAGTCAACACGGAGCCCCGTGCGCTCCGCGGAGCGCGCCCTCGCTCCCGCCCTCCCTCGCCCGCCCGCCCGCCCGCTCCCTCCCTCCGCGGCTCTGACAGCGGCCCCCGCCGCCACTCACCCATTGCTCCGAGCAGTACACCAACCCGGCCCCAGCCCTGCACTCCCAGAAAGAAACTTTTCTCCCGGCCTCAGTGGCCCGGCTTGTTGCTACTCCGGGCTGCCGGTGTCTCAGCTTCTCCCCGGGAGGAGGCGGCACGAGTGCAAAAGGAAGAAGTAAAAGGAAGTCTGTGCCCCGATGAAAGAGGCTTGAGTTCTGCATTTCAATCTCAGCAGCAACGTGGGCTGGGCTGAACAGGGCCGGGCGGCTCCGTCTATCACTCACTAGGGACCCGCCCCCAAAGAGGCGGGCCCGAGGGCAAGCTGCGTGGTGATTGGTGGAGGATGGTGAGCGGCAGTGCAGTCGGGAAAACTCCTTCCGCTGTCTTTGCACCTGGGTGACTAAATACAAAGAAAATGGGTGTTTGACATCTTGTCAGTGCCGGCACGAATAGACAGCAAAATCAGTCTGGTAAAAAATGCTGAATAAGCAAATGAAAGCGCTTGGTTCCAATATGAGTGACTCGAAGAGGGCAGAGCCAGAGGGAGACCTCTCGGGGGGATCTAAGGGCGTCTAATAAGAAATGAAGCTAAAATTATGGGTGGGAGGAGGGTGCCACCGTTTACACCGATGGGGGTATTTTAGAATAATAACCTGCCCTGCATGCCTTCCGGAGGCGTCCGGAGGGGACCTGTTTCCCACTGATTCTACCTCTCTTCAGCCTACTCCAGGTGAGGAGCAGCGCGCAGGTGTGGGAAGGTGGGCAGGTCGGAGAGACCAGGAGGTTGAGCAGAGGCCAAACCAGAGGTGTGAAGCCCAGGACGACGTCCCTACTGAGGCCCCAGGAGGTCCACTCTCTGGCCGGCTTCGCGAAGTCCTGGAGCGCAGGCCAACGCTTAAGTAGGACCGGCAGGAGCTGCATCCAGCGCGGGAAAACTTAGGCACCTGTGGCTGAAGTTGCGCAGAACCCCACGTCCGACTGACACGCTCAGCGCATTGCCCAGCTCCCTTTCACACTCAGCCACTCCGAGTAGGGCTACCGGTCCTTGCTGCCAGAGTTTGCCGGGTTCTCCAAACCAGTGCGCCATCGCAAAGAGCTTTTGTTTAAACATGAAAAAGATGTGGTCCCAAAGAGGTGGACGCCAAAGCTGCACATGTATGCACCTTCTGAGACTTCCGTTTAGCTACCAGAGGCCCTGAGGACCTGCCTACTTCTGAATTTTCATTTTCGTTCTTTCACTATAAATCTAATCTGTAGTGGACAGTATGCTTTGGGGTAGGCAAACTTATTTATAAGTGATGTGAGGATTGTGAAGAACGTGAACAAAATAATACACAAAGTGAGGAACATTTTTAATGACTGTTGAGAGTTTGCTGTACTTCAGGCGGAGAACAGAGATACCTCTACCTGCTCCTCCTTGTCTCCTCAGGATCAGGGATCTTCCTACAGTCCCCAGGGATGTGTTCCGCTCAGGTCTACATTTAGGGAAGCTGAGTGGGCCCAGATCACTTCTCAGAAAGTACCAAGGACACAGGGAAAAACTCATGATCGGTTGTACTTCTTGAAATGAACATTGCTATTTAGCTTCCCATGCTTCTATGACGGAGATGCATTCTGAATTCAAATTTAGTTAGATTATGAAGAATGTTTTTAGTGCCATCGCTTTTGACTCTTTACTATTGAGATCTTGTAAAAAGTTTCACAACTAGAAATACTTGAATTTATCCCTTTTAGTTTGTTGGTTGGTTTCCAACATCTGAGATGTTCTCAAATTTGACTTCAAAGCAATTTTACCCTGTTTTGAACCTCAAAACCTGTCGTGTGGCACTGCCTAGTGCTACACAGTAAGGAAGGGCCTTTGCCAATCCAAGACTTTAGAAGCAGCAGTTCCTTCTTAGGTTTAGAAAATGTAAGTTAATTGAAACCTTGTAATATCTGAGCGAAGTTTAGGACTTCGCCCGAGGCTTGCTCAGAAGAGTGACGCTGCTCTCCAACCTAGTCAGGAGTCCCCGCTCCCCTAAGGACTCAAGCCTGAAGTGACCTCCGAGCTCTTTGCCCCAGGGAGAAGTTTGCACTCTTTGGGATAATTGCTACGCTATTACAGTACAAGGCCACTCAGCGGAAAGGTTGGCAAGACCCAGTTCCTTTGGAAGTTCTGACACCACCAGCCAGTAGTGCTCCAGAGACCCCTATGGTTCAGCGATCGGGCTAACATACATCTTCTTGTCCTCTCCGACCCCTTCAGCTTGCTGCACACCTCTCGCGCAGTCGCGCAGGTTCTTTGCCGTCTCTCCCGTTCCACCTGCTGGACTTGGCTGAGGTTGCCCATGGCCTTAACCGCTGGGGCTCGCTCAGGCAGCATCTCACTGGACATAGATACCATCATCTCAGCATCCCGCAGATCCACCTCAAGCTAGAGGTTGAGGTTGCATCCTCAAGAGCATAGAGAGAGTCAGTCTTAGGCATTCTGGGCCTTTAAGCATCCAATGTAACAGAAACACATGCTCTGGCAACAGCAGAAGCCAAGCAGCAGAAGCAGGCGTGGACCCGAGGGAATCTCAGCGGGAAAGCCTAGTGCCTCCCCCGTGTACACTGAGTGTAAGGACGAAGTCGATAGTGACCGGCTGAGGGCAAGCCAGTGACCACAGATCTGGGGGATGGAAAAAGGGAGGAGATGGGGAGGGAGTCATAAGGGGGAACAGAGAGAGACAGACTAAGGTCCAGTGAGCCCCGTGGGCGCAGGGATGCAAGACTTCAAGACAGAGCAACAGTCCCAAGGAGTCAGCACCCCTTGGTTACTGCCTGCTCCAGATCCAGGAGATCACACAGGGATCTGAAGAATTTCGACTGAAAGGGGAAATTTAAGACCAAAACCAAAACACAACCAGTAAGGCCTGCAGCTGGCTCAGGCCAAGGAGAAGCCAAAAGCCTTTCCCTGAGCGCTGTTAGGGCCTCCTACCAGGGGTGACCCCTTCTTTGGGTAAATATTTACTCAGTGGGAGACTGGAAGCCAGCTGGGCCACAAAGTGTGAGGGAGGAGGCTCAATCGGTTGGAGGAACCCACACACTTGGCACTGGCCTGGTACCGGTGTGCACCGGCCCACGGGGTGCCGGGTGTAGGACCCCATGGACAGCTGGCCCGGGGTGTAAGGCTGGAGGAGCGTTAGCCTGCGGTGCTTCTCTTCTGATGAACTCTGCCCTGCCCCAGCACATCCAGACCAGATGCTGTGAAGTCTCAATAAATCTGTCAGCGGTCTCAGGACCAGGGAGCTGTCACCTGTGGGGCACCCCTCCCGGCAATGACGGGTCTCCGGCAAAGGTACTGGGGGCTGCCGATCGAGGAAGCAGGGGCTGCAGACCATTCCAGACGGCACAGGGAGACCTGCCGGGGACCCATCCCGTCTTGACACTGGCTTTTCAGGGCATGCAGGTAAGTGAAGACCGAGGTTGGGAGGGGAAGGTGTGAGTGTCCTGTTCTCAGTTGCAGTTATGATGAGCAGATTTCAGAAGCGATTCCTCCATTTTGATCCCCTGCTGGGGACCGACTGGACGCCGCAGGAGGCCCAGGCGACTGTGCCTACTTCTCTCCCACCGTGAGAATTTGTAGGCACAGGAAGCAGCTGAACACCGAGTTCCAAGACAGCGATTTTCAGCGCACAGCGACTTCTTCCAGCCCATCGAGTGGAAATGGTAGGAAAAGGCAAGACTGACTCTTTTCCCCTGCGGGAAGGCCTCTGCAGGGGGAATGGGGACTGCATGGAGACCCGGGCAGACTCCAATCCTGGGCTGTGTCTGGGTCAGTGGTTGCCCCTCCGCCCAAGGTTCCTCCGGCCAGTCGGATGGCAAGTGGCGGCCAGAAGCGCGCCCCGTGCTCAAGGCCGGGAAGGTCCACCCTGGGCTGTTTGTCCAGCTGGAGAAGACTCCAGAAACCTCAGGCACGCGCCAAGGCTAAAGTGAACCTCAACGGGGAGCTCGGGAAGGAGACAGCCCGCCTAGGCCAGTGGCCTTGGCGGGGAAATGCGGGGTGTCCATACACTGACCTGCCTGCCGGGACTCGGTGTGGTTGCAGACGGACCGGCCCAAAGAGGAGTCCCAAGGACCACACGCAGTCAGAAGATGCTCGGAGACTCAGCAGCTTAGCCTTTTCACCAACAAGCCTCGTAATTCCAGAGCCTTTCCCCGGCCGCGCGAAGTAGCTCCTGCGGCAGCGGACGCGTGGAGCAAAGCGCGGAATTCTCCGCCACTCGCGCGGTCTCAGGGTGGCTGCCAGCGCGGCGGGCTGTGGGGTCTGCCCCGCGGAGTGCAAGCGCTCAGAACCGGCTTTCTCCTGCCCAGGGCAGGGGAGGGGCCTGTTGCGGCCTGAAACCCGCTTTTAATTCTCCGTCTGCCTCCTTCGGATCACACTGGGTTGGTTTTTCTGTTTGCTCACTCCTTCTATTACAATAAAAACAATCGACATTTCTTTTCAGTTTCCCCATATTAGCGTCACTCAGTAATTGTTCTCCACCTCCTCCCTCCTCCTCCCGGTTGAAGGCAAGCAGCATTGCTGGCGTTCTCGCATTGGAAGGTTTCCGAGTATATAAGCAAATCTTTCTTAAAGACCTTAAAGTAAAAATAAATAATGGCTCGGGAAATTGCTGTGACCCTAGCATCAATTTCTGAACGCAAATTACACCCATTTTTCAGTTTTTCAACAGTGGAATTGCTTTCAAAAGAACGGCACAGAACCTCATGTGATATGGCTAAGTTTGTTTGTTAAATGCTCAAATCAAAGAGAACATATTTTTGTTTTGTTTTGTTTTGTTTTTTTTTTTGGCGGTACTGGGGATCGAACTCAGGACCCTGCACTTGCTAGGCAGGCGCTTATTCCACTGAGCTATATCCCCAGCCCGAGAACATATTTTTGTGCGAGGGGCAAAACTCCCCGTGGCTGCGACGCAGTGAGTGCAAGAATCAGATTCTGACGGAGGACAGAAATGGGACGGTCCTGCGGGGAGACTGAGCTGACCCTCGTAGTCAGCGGGAGGGGGCCTAGGTCTCCAGGCCTGCAGCTCCAAGAGCGGTGGCGGCTTGGTCACTGGGCAGCCTTGGGCTTCGGTGCTCAGGATATGCAGCTGCGTGTGGGAAAAAAAAGCTGTTGGAGACCCTGCCCTGGAAGAGCCTGCGCGAGGGCATTGGGGCGGCCTCCTTGCGAAGACCCGATTGGCCTAAGGGCTGTCTGGAATAGATAACCGCCAACCAGGCCGCGCCTCTAAGAGCAGAGCGCTAGACTCCGGCATTTGTGAAGCCCCAAGCGCGCGTGCGGGGGGCGGGGGGGGTGCACTGCGGTCCAGGTTTTTTATAAAGAAGTCCAGGTGGCCCGCAGGCTGCAAGAGGCCCGCTTTTTTCTGCTAAAGATGAGGGTGCGGTTAGCTGGGCCTGCGCTTCAGCGAGGCCTGAACTGATGATGGAGAGGACAACTCTTACTAGAACTAATTATGGCACCCGAAAAGCCTGGATCAACCCATAGTCCTGAAACATCACGACAGGCACTAGAGTTCTTCCCGGTTTTGGCGATGCCGCGATCCGGGACTTTCTCACTGCGAGTAGCTTCCGACTGCAGGTGACACGATGCCCCCGAGACTGGCTCTTGATCCTGTGCAGCACGTGCGTCTCCTCACCTACACAATGGACAGTGCGCTTGGGCCTCTGGGCGCCGCGAGGTGGAGATGCGTGTTTTCAGCCTGTCACTCTTCTATGGGTTCACTCCACAGCCCACCAGCCCTGCTCTGACCACGACAGCGAAGACTAGTGCTGCGCTGCCCTTGCTATTGCCCTGTGGGGGTGGGAAGCTGGCTGGGAATAGAGGGTCAAAGTGGAAGTCACAGATAAACTTCCCAAATCCTGCGCAGTGGTCAGACTACTTCTGGCCACAGCACCTCGTCGCAGCGCCACCTACAGGCGTCGGATTAGATTGCGCTCCCACAGGATTGGAAACCGCGTTTGAAAGTGCGAAGACCTGAGATAAACAGCCAGAAATATTCGTTTCCTCTTTCAGTTGCCTCTACACTCAAAACTCTCTACCAGATCTCACATGCCCCTACCACCCTCCACCATGCTCCAAGGCAAATCCGAGCATGAGTCTTTTCATGATTCACAGCAGAAAACCCATTCTCTACTGGCCTGATCTCCGGCGGTCCCTAGGGCTATTGAGGGTCACTGATTTTGAGCTGTCGCCCACTAGGGCGAGAAAGCTGGAGACCGCCATGAGGGTTGGCGGTGGAAAGGAGGGAGAACGCTGGCTGTATCTTCTCCAGCCCACCCCACCTTTTGTAGAGGGCTCCCAAGTCACATAACCTTACAAAAACAGTATTACTATCATTTTCATTTTACAGCTCATACTGCACCGAAGACTAATTGAGCCTGTATGGCACTTAAAGTGGACACTCTCTCCACATCTTAGAAATGAGAAACCCGCCTAAGGCCGCTCCCAGAGCTCGGGCAGAGAGACCTGAACCCTAGGCCTCCTCCCTGAGGGCGTTTGTTCCAAGCGGGAATGTAGGGGCTGAATCCAGCACTGAGGGGCAGGGGACTAAGATCAGGCTTCCATGCCTCGCCTCCCTCTCCTCACCCGGGCTGCTCCACAGTGGGGAGGCGCTCCGCGGGTGGCAGCGACCTTGGCTGTGCGCCGCGTGCCACAGGAGCTCCCAGACTAGCAGCAAGGCAGGACCAGGAAGAATCCAGCTCTTGGTGATTTGTTTCCGGACCGCCTGGACAAGCTCGCATAGCTGTGGGTGCGAGCTCAGCTATCAGCCCACGCGCGCTACTGGGGGTGTGGGACGCGCCTCTCTTTCTGGGGATTCATTCTGGCGAATGGCTGTGTGTGTGTTTCTTTTTAACACCGCTATAGTGGGAAGAAAACCAGGAGGTGGCAAGATGCAATAAAATTAGAAACCATAATTAACACAGCTCACTGGGTCTGAGTGGCTGGGAAGCGCACGAGTTGGATTTTGTTGTTCGCTGCACTCGCTCTGCAGAGTCGGACTGTGTTCGCCGTGCATCTTACAGTCCTTTCCAACTCCCTTCTCTCTTCATTTTCCTAAATACAGCGGAGAAATAAATTATTTCAGTGCTTAATAAAACAAAATAATAGATTTTAGCAAACCTTGGAAGAGGCGGTAACCAAAAGGAGAAAAAGCCACCAGATGGATGGTTAGCGGTAGAACATTTACCGGCGTGGGAAACTTGCTTTAGCTGTGGCCCACGGGGAATTCGTTCTGCAGGCGTCCAGACCCTTCGTTGGCAGGGTCATTCCTGGTCCAACCTGAAACCCGGGACTGTGCAATCACAAGCTGGTGTTTTCAAGGTTCGGAGAAACTTTTGGTCCGGAGGAGAATCTCACCGCCTGCATCTCCGCCGGAATCCCCAGAGCTCTGCAGCCCAACAGGAGACCGTAGGCCACAGTGGGGCAACCTCCCACTCCAGAGCCTAAATCCCAGGTCTTCCTCGGGGCTGGTCTCGGCCCGCTTACCTTTTGGAGAACCGACAGGCTCGGGGAGGCCCCTGGGCCAGCAGGTAGTTGATCCCAAAAGGCTTTTCCTGTATGCCCAGAGTACTCGCTGTTCCTCCTTTTGCCAGCACAGCCTCCTGCCTCTGTAAAACTCTCTCTGTGCCACCACGAGTGGAAGACCTGGCCTCCTACCTTCCCTCAGTGGCAAGTAGCCTGTCTGAGACAGTGGGAGACGAGTGTATACATCTCTCCACCCTCATGCTGGAGGCAGTTCTGGAAAACTTGTTGCAGAATCTAACAGGGTGGTTTTCAGTGGGTACACAGAAGATGGAGAAACAGAAATGTAACAACGAAATAAATAAAACCTTTCAGAAGCATCTGTTTTATAAGCTAAGAAGGATAGAGAACAATACTATCCTTGCAGAGTGAACGAATTTCACCACCAGGTACAAAACATTGTTTTTGAGAGAGATACTGCTACTTTTCTATAATTCACTTTTGCCATCAATGAAATGCTTTAAGATGAATAAGAGTTAACTCAAATTCTTCTTAGTAGAAAAAGCAAGCAAATTGTGTTGGCTTTTTTTTTTACTAGATACATGTCTTTTTCAACACAAAGATGTAATTTTAAGGAGTTCAAATGCACACATCTAAAAGCAATTTACAACTTTTTAAAGTGTAAAGACATTTTTTAAATGCACATCTTACCTAGGACTTGTGGCAGGACATTTAATAAAATTAGTATAACCAGGAAGGATGAGTGTTGTAGACAAAATTGAAAAAGAAATGTCTTGAAAATTTAGAAAAATAAAGAAGGATTTTTAGACAACCTTTTATGTTTCATTTCAATTCCTACAGTTCCGTATCACAAGAGTTTTTATATATTAAAGCGCTACATTTTGGGTTCTCTTGTTGTGCCCTATCTGTCCTGTACATTTCATGGCTGCATGGTGGGAAGAGGGATTGCAATAACCAAAGAGCAGCAGCCTTTCTGCCGGCCGGTGACTTGTGTGTGATGCTTGTATACCAGTACTGCTGCTCTTGACACACTCTTTAGGTAGATAGAGAGGATTGTGGGGGAAGGGCTAGCTCCATTTCCTGTGCGATCAAGACACCAGTCCAGGATGGTGGCTGACTGCTACCTAGGAGATTAGAAAGCCAAGGTCAAAGCCACAGGGGCCCTTTAAACCCCTCCCCCATCCCGGGCACCTTCTTGCAGTACGAGAGAGAGGTGTGAGTCTGATGTTCTGGAGAGCTGGCAACACAAATTCCCTCAGCAGTTTTTATTGCTGAAGTTATTCTGTCCAGTTCCTTTGGGATTGCCCTCTGTCCTGACACATGGTTCTGCTCTTAGGGATGCCCCTTTTACTATGGGGAAAAATAATGACCCCATTAATTGATGTAAAAAAATACCTTTCAGAATGCCAGTTTAAGGTTACAAATTTAAACCCCTGAAAATCAAGAAACAGAAAAGTCCAAATTTTTCTAGTCAGGTTAAATCACCTGGCTTCCTGGGCAGTATAATGCATAGGATATTTACAAGCCTCACTGTCAAGGCCAGTCTAGTAAGCAGGCACTGCTGCTGTTAGTGCTGTGTTTGAAGAGAAAATGTACCATCAGTAGACTGGACTGATTTCCCTTTTGCAATCTGAATGTTTCATGCCAGTAGATTCCAGCCGTTGCTTGCTAGATATGAATGCACTGCCCTGCATGTATTGGTAAATGAGATTAAAGAAAGTAACTGATAGGTAACAAAAAGCCAACTCAAAACAAGATGGAGACCTGCTGAGAATGTTTACATAGACCCCAGAACTTCCAGATACAGTATTAAACTCAAAGAGTTTTATCATTCAAAATTAATTCTATTCATTTCTTTAACTCTGACACAAAATGAACACCTCAAATGGTAATCAGTAAGAGTACATATAGTTTCCTTATCACTCTCTCAATTTTCATTTTAGAACTAAACGTGTGCACTGCACGCCCATAGTTTTGCTAAGAGGAGAGAATATAATGTAAAAATGGTATTTAAATTCCATGCTGAAAATTCAGATATGGCTAAGGTATCTGTGGACCATTACTTCCTCAAATTTCTCCCTAGTCTTCTCTTTAAATTGAAAAATCATTAAAAGGTACATGAGTTTTCCTTTGGACTCAGACTTGTCTCTGACATTTTAGCTGTGAAATAAGGTTTTCTTAAGACTTGTTGCTTCTCGGAAACAGAGAGAAAAAAAAAAAAGAACCCTCACAGAAAACAGAGGGTTAACTTGTAGGGTCATATGTAAAATGAGCCACGGCTTCTGGCCATAATATGCACATGCTCACATGTTTCATCATGGAACTGCATAGGCACATGAGAGCTTTGGGGATAAAGGTATTAGGTGCATAGGGGACATAGTTACTCCCATTAGAGCAAATTAGTCTTACTGAGGAAAATATACCCTTGGGGTAAAATAGACATTAAATTCTGTAGAAGGAATGAATAATATACACTTGCATAACACCACATAAAAGCCGCATGTTTTTTCCTCTTATGGGAAAGTTCCTTGTGTCAATAAAAAGGATGAGGGCAAAGTCATGCAGTCTGTGTCATCAGAAGAACTCAAGGCATAATTTGGGATTTCATAACCCAGCTGTCCAAAACTCTTCAAACAAGTATATTTGTAAGGCCTTCTGAGGACATATTTCTCATCCCACTGTTAAGCCTTAATTAGCCAGATTCCCCAAGGAAACAAAAAGGGATGAAAACTGAAGGAGTCCATTATTCCATGAACATTTTCTAATGTCTCTGAATAGAATATAAGAAAGTGTTACATGATGTGCTTTCTTTATTGTTTCTTTTGACATGAAAATCATTTTAGAAACTATTGAGGTATTATTTACATCTTCCCTCAAATCTAGTAAAAGGAGAGTTTAGAAAAATGAATCTACATGAATGCCTCTTTGGTAACTAAGCCTTCCTGTAAATATAATGCTTAGGTAGAGCTAAACGGAGATCATTCGTGACCCTGTAATGTGGCAGTACTAAAAATCAATATAATGAATCTGAACAGCGTTTCTCAGGCGAAGAACAGTTACTCTGAAAAGAAGAATGATGGAGGACAAGGGAGATGCACTTCTGTCGCAGATTGAAATGAAGATCCATTCCTTCTTTACAGCAAACTGCTCCAGGCATCTAAGAGAAGCAAAAGCAATGCTGAGATGAACAGCAGAGGGATATAGACACAATAAATTAAATTCACTCCTGTTAATCCTATAACATGTATTAAATGGATTTGTATCATAATAAATGCATTTAATGGACTCTATAAGGTCAATTTGCCAACCTATCTCCAAAGTTAACCTTCTGTACCAGCTCTTCAGAAGTGTTTCAAGCTCAAAGGACTGAGTTTAGACTCTTTATTTACTTAACTCTGATGAAGTTACTTTATGTAGCCTAAATGCTGCCTGTATGCCCAAGGGCTTTTTCCTTGTCCTTTGTGGAAATCAGAACTACTTGAGGAAAACACAGCACCTTCCTTTTGGTGCATGGCATCACTTGGACTTAATAACTTGAGAGTATAAAACGTTAACTCAAATGAGGGTAATCTGTACTCACCAACCAGGGGAAACTGTGGATACCAGGAGAGTTTTCATTTTTAGTAAGTTATCCTATCTTTTCCCTTAACTCCACCTCTTCCTCTTTCTCTGAGATGCTGCCTTTCTCTCCAATAAACACACATGGGGGCATGCACATGTGCGCGCACACACACACACACACACACCCCTATATACCCCGTAAAGGAAAGTGGAATTTTACATAAGATTTTGATTTTTAAATGTTCTTTTCTAGTTAAAATTCCATGAAATCCCTGAAATATTTTAAGGCACACCAGGAAACTAAGCATAACATTACCACGATGAGTTCCACTGAGGTCATAAAGCAGTTAGCTTTCTTCATTTACATTCCTAAACCACCATAAATGCATATATGCCTGGATCTATCTTGGAGCTTATATTTTAAACAATCCATGAAAAGTATATCCAGACCTTTACATACCTGAGAGAAATTAGCATGCAGTTAACACAAGGTCAACCTTGCCATCTGTACTTGGCTCACAAATCCCTTTGCCCTAAAAGCAGGTAGATTGACCTTAGTTATACAGCATAAAGGGAATATGGGTTTTGGCCAATCCAACTTGGATCTTGGGAGATGAAAAGCTATTTTGTTATCAGTGTTCTGTGGCTGTTCTCTGATCCATGGCTTAAGTCCACACATACAGTTAGCCATGCCATAAACAATGGTGATTTTGACATTAGAGTCTGGAATACTTAACCTCCTGCAGATTTCTTGCAGTGTCAGTTTGGGTTCTTTTCTGTAGTATAGTTCTAAGCCTCAATCTTGCTAGGGTAGCTGCCTGCCTTTAAACTCCTGATTGGGAGTTGGAGGCTGTTGGTTATTCATCTGACCTCTCAATACTTGTAAATACCAATGGAAACAATTCACTCTTCAGGTCATATACACATGACTTGTGGCCATTCCCTTAGATTTCTAATGCTTCGCTCTGGGAATGAATACTCTTTAACAGCTCTTAGAGGTAAAGCACAGATATTCCAAGGAAGAACAACTCCATAGCCGTTTATGAACTCATATTATGTTCTTTGAAATGGATAGGTTATTATTATTTTCATTTCTATGATCATATGTACAAAAAAAGAATAGAACATTAAGTGTCAGCGTTTATTTGCAGACATGAAGGCCAAAATGTCAAATTGCAGATCCTAGGTTCTCAATAATGGGCTGCTGTGTTTAACCACCTCAACTTCTTTTCTCCACTTATAGCAAGGAACAAAATAAAACGTTTTGTGGAAGTTTATATTGAAATGAGGTCAGGTAAACTAATGACTGCTTGGTATTTTATGACAAGTTTTATAACCTTGGAGTTGCCATAACTTTCAAACGATCATCAATAAAGTTTTATTGTGAAAGGGCCGCCATGTGTCTGAATGCTTCTACGCCCGGTAAAGCCACGCTGCCCCATTGGCTCCGCTCACGAGCCCCTTTTCACACCAGCTATAAAGTCCTCTTCCTTTTTATTGACGGTTGAAAAGCCTTCAGGTCTGTTCTCCTCCAGCAGGTTGGCAATGTAGACACTCCACAGCAATGATTTAGTCAGTAAATTCTCAAGAATGTGCTCTAAGATTTCCTAGATTGGGAGTCTTGTTGGGTTTTTAAAACAAAAATCGACAGCAGGGGAGTTACCACTAGTTGACTGCGGACACAGGCGTTTGAATACTGCAGGACCTGTGCTGGTAAACCCTGGAGGAGTCCCATTAAATAATTAGGCACTTAGGGACGGTCTCAAAGACAAACAATAAATTACACTGCTTATGACTCTTGGAGCCAACCAGAGGATCTTAATGATTTAGGAGGCCTCAGATTCCATCTAATCTGACTTTTCCTGAAGGAGTATGGGGCATGGGTTGGAATGGGGTCCTTGTTTGTTGGATAGTCTCCTAACGCATCCCCGGAACGTTCCGTCAGGCAGACCAAAGACAAGGGTGCGTCTTAAGCAGGCAGCTTTCAGTTTCGGGTTCGAGTCTGCGCACACAAGCGCTGCCTTGCCCTTGGCAAATATTAGGTGGAAATGAAGCCGAGAATACAGTCCCTGTGATTCGGATGGAGAGAACGGTAACTACAAACCGTGCACAACGAAGCTTCTGCCTTTGGGATCCTTCAGATGGCTGCTGTCCCTCAGGCGACGGACGGACCGGGACCAGTGGGGAACGCAGGAGTGCTGTCACAGTGGCTGGCGGGGAAGAACTGGGAGAACAAAACCCGGAAAGCTAACCTGGAGCACCTGTCCCACTGGGGACGAGAGCGTAAGAGCGGGTCAGCCCGCCCTTGGATCAGTCCGCCCTTCCTCCCCCGAAGAAGGCGTTGGGATCTAGATTTTCCGTTTCCACACGTGCGGATCCCCGTCTCCACATCCCCAGCTCGCAGGTTGCTCTTGGGGAAGGGGCTGGTGAACACCGCCCTCTCCTGGATCTCTAGGGACTCACTCCAGCGTTTGGTATTTGCTGCCTGTGGGCTCAGCGAGCTGCTCTCTCAGCAGGCGCCAGTGTGCATCCTCTTCCTCTTCCAGGTCGAACCCTCCGCAGCGCTGGATCCGGATCCCTGCCCTCAGGCTGACCTGCACAGCTGAGAGCGGAGTCCGCTGAGCGCCCGCAGTCAGCTACAGAAAGCGCGCAGCCACCCACAGCGCTCCTCTTTGGGCAAGGCGCCCCAACCCGGCTGGCCATCCGGACCGCTCCGGCCCCTGAGAGAGGGGAACCCCACAGACCTCGCCAGGACTCCACGGCTTGCTCACTCCCAATCCCTAACGCATTCGCCCTCCCTCCTCCTAGGTAGGCGCTCTGCCACTGAGCCACCCCTCCATTTCCTGACACTGAGTTTGTTGGCCACTCGGAACATAGTTAGGGGTCTCTAAGGCTAAAGATGGCTTACGGGAGAAATGGCTCCCAGCTAACCCCTCATCTCCCACAGGTCACCAGCCAAGTCCCTAACCTGGGCGCTCCCACTAAGGCCTCCGAAGCACCCACAGCCCAACACACAGCCCTTGGATCCTCTCCGGAGAGGCGCTGGGGCGAGGACGCAGGTGCGGCGTTAGACCGAGGCCGGCGTAGGAGTGCGAGAGATCACCAGATACCAAGGTCACGACCCGCCGTCTACACCTTGGGGCTCTGCGCTCTGGGGAGCAGCGCCGCGGGTGTCTGCGCCAGACTGGACCGCTCTGGTCCTGGGCTTTGCCCTGAGGGTTTCTGGTGGAGGAAAGCGGACAGCCTCAGCGCAGGGATGGGCTGTGGCGCCATCTCTCGACGAAACCTCTCAGAATTCGCAGTTTCCCAGATGGCCAGCACGCAGAGTCCTCTGGTTAGAGCCAAAGACCTGTCCGCGCGCGACTCCCATAGCAACGCTTCCAAATGCGTTTAGAATTCCCTGCGATCCAGTTACTAAGCGCATGGTCAATACTCTCCTCAGTACTAACACGAAAATCTCAGCGCGCAGGAATGAACTGTGCACACTCACACAATGCGCCCCGGCCCTAGCTAGTGCCCAGCAGCGTGAGAAAGAAGAGTAAGGGCGCGGCCTGCCGGCAACATCACAGCCATCTGTCACTTTCCAAGGGAACTTTCCTGAGGATCTTAGATTGTCTTCACATCCCCCAGGATTCAGGGAAAAATAGGCGGTGACGCACAAGGGCGGGGGGCGGGTGTTACGTCCTCTCCGGATGCCTCCCGAAGCAGGCTCTAGGGGAAAGGCTGAAGAAGCAGAGGCACTTTTTAGCTCACCCAGTGAACGGAGCCAGCCTGTCTATGGTCACCCAGTCCCAACCCCAGACACACCTAGCTTTTCTTTGCCCCACCACTGGACAGGACAGAGCTTTCCCCTTCCTTCATGCCATCAAGGCTTAAGATGGTTTCAGACAAGAAATGAAGTCAAAGAGTATAAATAAAACCCCAGCTTCCTCAGACATACAGAAAAAAAAGTTTTCAGAAATTTTATTAGGTTCCTGATGCTAATTACAATCCAGCCCCGTTTCAAGGTGGGGGCCACCCATTCCTGAGTTCCTTCCACTGGCTTCATCCTTGGCACCTTTTGAGAATCGGGGCTTCTCTGCTGCTGAGCACCAGCCATTTAAATGGAGCACTCGCAGAGCAACAGGTGCTTTCTCCTTGTACGCTGGTAGTTGCTATAGGCCCACCTTATTACAGCCAGCTAAAGGTAACTTGAAGGCTGTCTCAAGATAGAGGTCAGGAGCTAGGTCCTCATGTCCAGTTATCTGACTAACCACTTTGTGACTGTCCCCTATCTGGAGGCCAGCCTGGGGAGACATGCCTGCTTCTTATAGTCTTGAGCTTGAATGTTTCCCATAGACTGATGTACTGGCAGCTTGAGAAGTAGTAGAAACTCGGAGGATGGTGCCTCCTAGGGGGCTTCGGGTCACTGGGGCCGTGTCCTTGGAGAGGACTGCGAGACCTCCAGTCTCTTCCTTTCTCTCCCTTTTGTGTTCTGGCCGTGAGTTGAGCAGCTATGCTCTGTCTGGGGCTCCTTCCCATGAAGTGGTGCCTTGCAACAGGCTCAGAAACAATGGGGCTGATGAATGAGGACGGGAAGCTCTGAAACTGTGAGCCCAGGTAAATGTATTCTCTATAAATTGTTTGCTCCAGGCATTTGTTAACACAACGAAAAGGTGACACATTGCCTTCTTAAACCTCTAGCCAAGGGGCCATAAATAGTACAAAATGGTGCACTCGTGTATTCAACACACATTCTTTCGAGGCCTTGCTATGGATCAGGTACTGTGCTAGGTGCTGGGGATACAGTAACAAAATGGTTAAGGCCTTATTAACAAGCTGGACCATTTAGGTTACAAGATACCGTCCATGTGGCTTGGGTTTCTCTATAGCACTAGCTGTTTCTTACGGGCAAAGGCGGATTTTCTTTTTCTGTTCTTAGATGTCCTCAAATGTTACTATCCGCTCTTTGGAGATAAAGGAGAGGAAGAGTGCAAGGGAAGCGGATTCTCCAGCCAAGCTGAGGCCCGGCTTTCAAATTCCTGAACCCTCAAGGCTGAGGACCTCTCTCTTATTTGAATGAGTCACCTTTCATGGTATGGTCTCTCCTTATAATGTCAGGAAGATAAGAATATCAAAAGGCAGGGCAGTGTTCAGCACAGGTAGGAAAGTTACCCACGAACAGTAGCAGGCAGCTAGTTTCTCACAGTGATGTCCTGCTGTAACTGAGAAAACCCTGAAAGCTAGTAGCCAGTCAGTAGGACAGGGTTGCCTCTCCACTTACCTCTCTGGTTTCCTTCCCTCATTGACATGGTGTGAACCTCTCGTGACCTGCTGAAGATGATCCATCTAGATGAAGATGTTTGAGACAACCAGTCTGGACCCCTTAAACATGGAACTAGGAGAACTCCAAGGACCATCCAAGAGGGAAGACCTTGGATACCAGAGGTGTTAGACAGCTTTTCCTTGCTGTGACAAAATACCCCATAAAATAACTGCAAGCAGGAAAGGTTTGGTTTGGTTCAAGTTTTTAAAGATTTTAGTCCATGGTCAGTTGTCTGCATAACTTCTGGGTGCACAGTGAGGCAGAAGAACATCATGCTGGGAAACATGGCAGAGCGAAGTGGCTGACTTTGTGGAAGGGAAGGAGAGAGAGGGGGAAGAGAAGGAGAGAAAATATCATTCCACGATTCTGCCCCCAGTGGCCTATGCCCTCCCACTAGGCTCCACCTAATAGCCTATGCAACTGTGGACTCTTTTCTTTTTTTGTTTGAAAGAAAGTAGTAAAAAAACAAATGAACGATAGCAGCATACCGATGTCACAGACATAAAACAAAGCAAGAACTTTAAAAGTAATACAGGGTTTCAAAATAAAATGCTAGGAATTAACAGTTGTTGTTATATTACATATTGTTATCTTCAACTATGTTGCTCACATTACCAGATGTAAGAATGGAAGAGTGTTCAGACCATTAAATAATAAAAAATAATTATTAAATAAAACGTTAGAGTTAATACAGACTTTCACTAGACAAGATGGTAGGAATTCACCAATGTGTTCTATTGCATTTTGTTTTCAAACCAGTTGCTCAGATTAACACATATAACAATGCAAAATTGGTCAAAATATAAAAAATTTTAAGCATTAGCTATTCCTTTCAGTATACCATCAGGCATCAGCAGTACAGTTATCCAAGCTATTATTCTTCTATATACTTATCTATCTATCTATCTATCTTGCTTTCCTTGTTTCTTTTTTCTTTGTCTCATCCCAGTTGTTCCTTCCTTTGAGCAATTTCTTTCCCTTTCCTATCATCTACTGTACATTTTGAGTTTTACTTACTGTTTCAGGTTCCTACATTAGGGAGACAATATGACGTTTACACATGTGGTCCAATCTATTTCACTTATGAGTGTGGTCTCTAGTTTCAGCTGTGCACTCATAACCACTGATGAGGTTTGCATCTTCATGCTCCAATTGCTTCCTCAAAGCCCATCAGCCTGCCTTTGGGGAGCAGTTTTCATCCACACTGGAAGAGCAGGCACCAGCTTTACCCTGGAGCCTCCCTGCATGGGGAGCTGAGTGTCCTGGTGGATTTCGTTCAAGCCTTCATTGCTTTCTTCTTCTGGCACCTTCTCCAGAGACGCACTTCCTGCCTCTCAATGAAAGCCACAAGACTTTGCAAGGTCAATAAATTTAATTTCCTTTTGTGATAAGACTGCTAAAATGAGGAAATGCTTATGCCTCACATTTGCATCTTGCAGTTTTGTAAAGCACATTTACATGTATCATTTCTTTTGGTAATGATAAACTTCACTAGATTACATAGGAATTCTTTTTTTATTTTAAAAGTAAAAGAATGAAAACATATTAACAAATAGCCATTTACAAAGTAGCACAGGAATAGTACAAGCGAAACTGAACTACACACAAGGTGACAGGGAATTAACAATGATTGTTGTATTACATATTGATAACTTCAAAGTGTATACTTAAAAAAACAAAATAGACATGCAAGATTGATCAAACAACTAATCATTAACTGTTTCTTACAATAAAGTGACAGATGTCAGTAGTACAACTATGTTAGCTATCCTGCATATACATACATATATAATTACCCCTTTCTTCCTTTCCTGTTTCCTCTCATCCCAGTTGCTCTTTACTTTTGAGCAGTTTCCTTGCATTTCAGTGTTGATCATGCCTCCTAATTTATATTCACACTTTTAGGTTCTTACACTAGTGATACAATACATTGCTTACATGTACACAGCTGATTTATTTCACTTATGAGTATGGTCTCTAGTTCTGACCATTTACCTATAAAAGCCTCAAGTTTGTCTTTCTTTATAGCTGAATAATATTCCACTATATGAAAATGTCAAAATTTTTTATCCAGTCCTCAGTGGATGGACATTTGGGTTGATTCCATGATTTAGCTATCACAAATTGAGCTGCTATAAATATGGGTGCATATATATTGCTGTGATATGATGTTTTCTGATCTTCTGGGAAAATACCCAGAAGGAAAATAGCTGGATTGAATGCAATCTCTAGATTTAGTTTACTGAGGAATCTCCACACGATTTCCACAGTAGTTTCACCAGTCTGCATTCCTACCAGCAGTGGAGAAGCGTTCCTATTTCTCCACAGCCTCACGAGCATTTGCTATTGGTTGATTTCTTTTTTTTTTATTTAAAAAAAATACAAGTACAAAAAAATATTGACAAACAGACACCAATTAGCATAAAAAATAGTACAATCACAACTAATCTATAGACAAGGTGATATGATCTCAACAGTGGTTATTGCTTTATCCATTGATATCTTTGAAGTGTAAATATATAAACCCATATACAGACATGCAAATTTAGTCAGACAATTAATCCTCTCAACAGAAAAAACACAAAAACCAAAAATCCAAAGACAAAAAACAAAACAGGCAAACATCAACAACAGCAAAAACAACAACAACAACAAAAAAACACCAATAGTTGCTGCTTTACATATTGATATCTTCGAAGTGTGTGTTCAGGATAACACATACAGACATACAAGATTGATCAAATAGCCCGTCATCGATTATTGCTTAGCATTAAGTGATATAATACAATAGTAGAACCATATTAGCCCTCCTGCATATATGCACATTCATATATACCTACATACATTTTTGTCTTTTTCTTTTCTACTTTCCTTCATCCCATCTGTTCTTTGTTTTAGAACAGATTTCCTTCATGCCTCTTAGTTTATATTCTCACCCTCGGGTTCTTACACCAGTGATACAATACGTTGCCTGCACATGTATCGCTGATTTATTTCACTTATGAGTATGGACTCCAGTTTTGTCCACTTGCCTACAAAGTCCCCAAAACTGTCTTTCTTTATAGCTGAATAATATTCCATTATATAAAAATGCCACAATTTTTTAATCCAGTCT